>PJEM01011476.1:0-53912 GCA_004023845.1 Helogale parvula | reverse complement strand
AAAGGTGAAAGGAAAAAAATGAAGAAAAAAAGAAAAAAAATATTAAAAAAACAAAAAAAAGCAAAAAAAAAAAAAACAACTAGAAAAACAAAAACAAAAAAAACCCACAGCAGCTCCCCCTAGTGGATAGGCGTGGTTTTATGTGGTAGGTCTTGGAGGCTGCTCTCAGAGGCTCTGCCTTGGTGTCTGCAGAGATTAGATAGGCAGGCGTCACACCAAGCTCTGCTGAACTATGAACTGTAGGCCATTCTAATGAGTCAGATCTCCTTTTCCCGTGGTTGAGCCGAGTTGTATTTTCAAGGCCCGCCTTGGTTCAAAGTTCCAGTCTGTGCAGGTTTGTGCTACCACATATGAGATGTTTTTGTTTTGGTTGCTGGCTTCTTAGGGGGAGGATTCAATTTGTCTTGGCTCAGGCTGGGATTTTGGCTGCCCCTGCCTGGGGCGAGATGCACAGCAGGAGGTGATGTGCCTTAGCACCGTCATGTCTAAACCCGAAACCCGGTTATGGCGTGCTCGCCCTAAACCCGCAGCCCCCGAACGGCTGCGGAATGCTAAACCGCTCGTCATAGTTGTTTTCCGAGGGAGTCTAAAACCGCGGGACCCGGAAGTCACTCGTCCGCTCCGCCCGTCAGTCCGTTTTCACTCCTGTGTAGAGCAGGAGCCGGGGTCTGCCTCTACCCCAGGTTAGGGCAGCAGGCACCATGGCGCGTTAGCTCGCCAGGCCCTGGAGCGCCCATGCTG
Organism: Helogale parvula; assembly: GCA_004023845.1. Lineage (NCBI taxonomy): Eukaryota > Metazoa > Chordata > Mammalia > Carnivora > Herpestidae > Helogale > Helogale parvula. The sequence continues at coordinate 53,171 of PJEM01011476.1, read as the reverse complement.
GCTCTGGGCGCGCCTTTGGTCGGGGCAAACGCAATGGAGGCGCGCTCCATACCAGCTGGGAGCGCGCCTCCATTCGCCCCGACCAGCGAAGGGCAGTGTGGAGAAGCGGCGCGGAGAAACAACAGGGGTTTATCTCCTGAGGGAGGGAGAGAGAAAAGGGGCAAGAAAAGAGGGGAGACGCAAAAGTAAAGACAACACTCAGGGTTCCTGGTCAGGCGAAAGGGAGCGTTTATTCAAAGAACTGTTCTTTATATAGGCTTTAGGGGAGGAAAAACAAAGTATCTGACCTACGTCAGATACCAGGTAAATAGAGTCAAATGAATATTTAAAAGAAACGCCCAGACTTGCCTTCAGCAATGCTGGGAGGAGAGTTAACACTGAATAATCTAAATACGGTTTTGATCTTTTATGTACCTTGACCCTCTATGTCTGGGGCAGCACGACTGACGCCAAGGTTATTTTGGCCATTTCCAGCCTCCAGATGCAAATCTTGTTTACTGGCTCACTCTACAGAGAGTGAAGATCTTTGCCTGAGGCAGCGTGGAAACTTGGCGCCCCTGACACCGTCACAGACCCAACCCCCCAGCGGGGATTGAATTAGCATTGGGGGAGGAACGAGGGCGTAGCTGTTGCCGGAGGTGGCGCCAGGAGCTGCTGGAAATGAGCTGGGAGCTTCTGCAGCCTGCGCGCGCGGGCACCCAGGTCTCCACCGCCACCAACTCTCTGCCGGGATCGCGCAGAGGTGGGGGCTATTTTTTCCCTGTTGGCACCCGGGATTCAGGGTTCGCACGGCCAATGCTGGGGGCGAGATGCACCGTGGAAATGAGGTGCGTGCTCCCACTCCCAAAACCAAGGTCAAAGTGAGCATCCCTGACACCGCCGTTGCAGTGGTCGCCAACTCCTTGCCAAGATGCCTCTGGGCTGGAAGCTGTTCCTTCCCTTGCGCCACCCAGCAGTTATCTATGGAGTGAGCTTCTCTCTGCAAGTGCGGTTAAGCGTTCTTTACCTCTTCCCCAGAGCCAGTACTATGAGCGTGTTCAGTCTCTCTGTCTCTTCCCTTTGTCTCTCGAGCTCCGCGCGCTTGCCCCGCATTGGGCTGGAGCTCCTGCCTCCCCTGCCCATCCCGGGCTGGCCTGTTTTCCAGTCTCCCCAGTTCGCACTCACTCACTCAGGTATCCTTCAGGTTCTCTTCCTTCTGGAGTCCGTATTTTCTCCTTCCGCTCTTGTAGATGAGAGTAATGTCCTTCTCAGTTTGAAAGATGGGGCGGACGGAGTTTACAGAGCTCCCTTCCTCTCTGCCATCTTCTAGTTTTTTCAAACAGTTTATAGATCTCCATTTTGAGGTCTGGCTATAGAAAATTATTGGTGGTATCGTTACCTTGAATTTTCATGTTCCTTCTAGTTTAGCCTTCAGAATGCTATATTTACATTTAAAAAAGGCATCAACTACCAAAATTTGCTGTCTTTGGAAGAAAAATACCTTTACTGGTCAGTCTGAGATTCTGAAAATTGTTTAGGCCTGATCCATAGATGCACTCACTCTACAATCCTTATTCCCTCTTTGTGATCAATTCTTATGTTATTCTTTCCCCCCTCAATTCTATAAAGACAGGTCAGGTGCTAAGAACTTCCCATTTGTTTTCCCTAGCATGGTGCCCTAAAATGTTTAAATTGATAAGCTTTCTCTTCAGTCTACAGATTCGGGTCAGCTTTCTAAACTCACTAGCCATTGCAAAAACTTCTGCTTAACGTCTATGGGAGTGGGAGTCTAAGGCACATGGAGTATTGGGTGTCCATAGGCCAGTTGGGAAATTCCATAAGGAATACTTCCCCAGCAATTTGTGGGTGAGCTTCCTGATGGATTCCACAAAGCAATTAATATTTTGAACTAGAAAGTATTTAGTAATATCTTTTTGATGAGTTCTGAGTACTGGTTACTATGTTCCCCAATTCTGCTAACCCTCAACTGTTCAAATAACCTAAGTATTCTTGGTAGAAGAGGAAAGAAATGGGCTTATTGATTTTCTTGATCTTTGAAAGAGGACAGTTTTGGTTTTTTAAATTTTCGCTACTGTTTTTCTATTTCTCTTTGATTAGTTCCTGCTATTTCTTATTCTTCTACTTTTGGGGGGGCTACTTCCTTTTTCTAGTTCTAAAGATGAAAATATAAATATTGATTCTGGATTTTTTTCTGATTCTAACTGATTTGGTAGTATCAATTTTTTTCAGGTTAGATTTTGATTGTTATTTAAATCATTCTCCATTTTTTATGACTTCTATAATCTATAGAATATAAGTATATTGTTTAATATAATTTAACTCTTCAGTGTTATTCTAGCCACTTCAGCATTTTTATGCTTAATTTTGGCATTGTCTAGGGCTGACATAACAAAGTACTCCAGACTTGTGGCTTAAACAACAGAAATTTACTTTCCTCACAATACTAGAAGTAGGAAGTACAAGACAAACATTTACCAGGGTTGATTTCCTTTATGAGCTCTCTCCTTGGCTTGTAGATGGCTACCTTCACTTGTTCTTTACTCTGTGCATTCATTTCTCTAGTGTCCCTTCCTCTTCTTAAAAGGACACCAGTTATATAGGATTATGTCCTAACAATATCATTTTAAATTAATCACCTCTTTAAAGACCTTATTCCCAGATAGAGTGACATTTTTAGGTAGTGGATATGAGAATTTTTGTTCTTTTCTTTTGTAGTTTATTGTCAAATTGGTTTCCGCATAAGACCCAGTACTCATCCCCAAAAGTACCCTCCTCCATGCCCATCCCCCCTTCCCCTCTCCCTCTATCCCATTAGCCCACATTTTCTTCTCAGTTTTCAACAATCTCTCATGGTTCACCTCCCTCCCTTTCCCCAACTATTTTTTATCCTTTCAACTCCCCCATGGTACTCTGTTATGTTTCTCCTGCTCTACTTATGAGTGAAAATATATGGTATCTGTCATTCTCTACCTGACTTATTGCACATGGCATGCCACCATTGAGATCCATTCACATTGCTATGAATGGCCAGATTTCATTCTTTCTCATTGCCATGTAGTATTCCATTGTATACATAAACCACATCTTATAGATCCATTCATCAGTTGATGGACATTTAGGCTCTTTCCACGATTTGGTTATTGTTGAGCATGCTGCTATGAACATTGGGGTACATGTGCTCCTATGCATCAGCACTTCTCTCTCCCTTGGGTAAATCCCTCACAGTTGTATTGCTGGGTCATAGGAGTTCTACTGATAATTTTTTGAAGAACCTCCACACTGTTTTCCAGAGTGGCAGCACCAGTTTACATTCCCACCAACAGTGTAGGAGGGTGCTCGTCTCTCCACATCCTCGCCAGCATCTATAGTTTCCTGATTTGTTCATTTTAGCTACTCTGACTGGCATGAGGTAGTGTCTCAGTGTAGTTTTGATTAGTATTACCCTCATGATGAGTGACCGTGAGCATCGTTTCATGTGTCTGATGGCCATCTGATTCCCTTTGGAGAAGTGTCCTTTCATGATTTCTGCCCATATCTTCACTGAATTATTTGGTTTTTGGGTGTGGAGTTTGGTGAGTTCCTTGTAGATTTTAGATACTAGCCCTTTATTGGATATGTCATTTGCAGCTATCATTTCCCATTCTGTTGCTTGCCTATTAGTTTTCTTGATTGTTTCCTTTGCGGTGCAGAAGTTTTTATCTTGATGAGGTCCCAAGTCTTCAGTTTTGCTTTCATTTCCCTTGCCTTTGGGGATGTGTCAAGGAGGAAATTGCTGCAGTTGAGGTCCAGGAGGCTGTTTCCTGCTTTCTCCTCTAGGGCTTTGATAGTTTTCTGTCTCACATTCAGGTCCTTCATCCATTTTGAGTTTATTTTTGTGTATGGTGTAAGAGAGTGGTCTAGTTTCATTCATCTGCATGTTGCTGTCCAGTTCTCCCAGCACCACCTGCTAAAGAGGCTGTCTTTTTTCCACTGGGTACTCTTTCCTGCTTTGTCAAAGATTAATTGGCCATACATTTGTGGGTTCAGTTCTGGGTTCTCTATTCTATTCCATTGGTCTATGTGTCTCTTTTTGTGCCAATACCATACTGTCTTGATGATGACAGCTTTGTAGTAGAGACTAAAGTCTGGGATTGTGATGCCTCCCATTTTGGTTTTCTTGTTCTTCAATATTCCTTTGACTATTCACAGTCTTTGTGGTTCCATACAAATTTTAGGATAGTTTGTTCTAGCTTTGCAAAGAAAGCTGGTACAATTTTGATTGGGATTGCATTGAATGTGTAGATTGCTTTGGGTAATGATGACATTTAACACTGTTTATTCTTCTGATCCATGAACATGGAATGTTTTTCCAATTCTTTGTATCTTCTTCAATTTCCTTCATAAGTTTTCTGTAGTTTTCATCATACAGGTCTTTTACATCTTTGCTTAGGTTTATTCCTAGGTATTTTATGGGTTTTCGTACAATTGTGAATGTGATCAGTTTCTTGATTTCTCTTTCTGTTACTTCATTATTGGTGTATAAAAATGCAACTGATTTCTGTATGTTGGTTTCATACCCTGTGACTTTGCTGAATTCATGGATCAGTTCTAGTAGCCTTCTGATGGAATTGGTTGGCTTTTCCATGTAGAGTATTATATCATCTGTGTAAATGAAAGTTTGACTTCATCTTTGCCAATTCCAATGCCTTTTATTTCCTTTTGTTTTCTGATTACTGATGCTGGGGCTTCCAGCACTATTAAACAACAGTGGTGAGAGTTGACATCCCTGTCGTGTTCCTGATCTCAGGAGGAAAACTCTCAGCTTTTCTCCACTGAGGATGATATTAGCTGTGGACTTTTCATAAATGGCATTTATGATGTTAAATAAGTTCCTACTATTTTGTCTTTCTTAAGGGTTTTTATTAAGAAAGGATGCTGTATTTTGTCAAATGCTTTTTCTGCATCTATCAATAGGAACATATGGTTTTTATCTTCTCCTTTTTTAATGTGATGTATCACATTGATAGATTTGCAAATATTGAACCTGCTCTGTAACCCAGGAATGAATTCCACTTGATTGTGGTGGATAATTATTTTTATATGCTGTTGAATCTGATTTGCTAATATCTTGTTGAGTGTTTTTGCATCTGTATTCATCAAGCCTATTGATCTGTAGTTCTCTTTTTTCGTTGGGTCTCTGTCTGGTTTGGGAATCAAAGTGAGCTGGCTTTGTAGAATGAGTCCAGAAGTTTTCCTTCCATTTCTATTTTTTTTGGAATAGCTTGAGAAGAATGGGTATTAACTCTGCTTTAAATGTCTGGTAGAATGCCCCAGGGAAGCCATCTGTCTCCAGGCTCTTATTCATTGGGAGATTTTTGATAACTGGTTTGATTTCTTCACTGGTTATGGGTCTGTTGAGATTTTCTATCTCTTCCTGTTTGAATTTTGGTAGTGCATTTCTATTTAGGAATTTGTCCATTTCTTCTAAGTTTTCCAATTTGTTGGCATAATTTTTCATAGCAATCTCTGATGATTGTTTGCATTAAATCCATTTTCATTCGTGATGTTATCTATTTGGGTATTATCTCTCTTCTTTCTGAGGAACCTGGCTAGAGGTTTATCAATTTTGTTTATTTTTTCAAAAAACCAACTTTTAGTTTCATTGATCTGTCCAACTGTTTTTCTGGATTCTATATTGTTTATTTCTCTTCTTCTGCTGGCTTTCAGGTGCTCTTGCTTTTCCTTCTAGTTCCTTTAGGTGCTGTTAGATTTTGAATTTGCGCTTTTTCTAGTTTCTTGAAATAGGCAAGGATCGCAATATACTTTCATCTTAGGAGTGCCTTTCCTGCATCCCAGGCAGTTTGGCCAATCAGGCAATTAGAGAAGAAATTAAAAAACATATGGAAATAAATGAAAATGAAAGTAAAACAATCCAATCATTCTTTAATAGGGTAGTCTTTAACCTCCATGTTTTTGAGTGTTATCCAGATTTTTTCTACGATTGATTTCACGTTTCACGGCATTGTGATCTGAAAGTGTGCATGGTATGATCTCAATTTGTTTATATTTAAAGAAGGCTGCTTTGCGACCCAGTATGTGGTCTATCTTAGAGAATATACCATATGCACTTGAGGAGAAAGTGAATTCCATAGCCCCAGGGTGTAGAGTTCTAAACATATCTGTCAAATCCATCTGTTCCAATGTGTCGCTCATGTCCATTGTTTCCTTAGTAATTTTTTTGTCTAGTTGATCTATTCAATGGTGTAAGTGGAATATTAAAATCCCCTGCAATTAGCACATTTTTATCAATAAGAATGTTTGATTGTTATGTGTATTTTGGTGTTCCTGAATTCAATGCATAGATGTTTATAATTGTTAGCTCTTCCTGAAGGAGAGACCCTGTAGTTCTTATATAATGCCCTCCGTCATCTCTTGCTACTGCCTTTACTTTAAAGTCCAGTTTGTCTGATATAGTATGGCTACCCTGGCTTTCTTTTGACTTCTAGTCACATGGTAGATATTTCTCCATCCCCTCACTTTCAATCTGAAGGTGTCTTCAGGTCTAAAATGAGTCTCTTGTAGATAGCAAGTAGATGGACTTTTTTTTTTTTTTAATCCATTCTGCTACCCTGTGTCATTTGATTGGAGCATTCAGTCCATTTACATTCAGTGTTATTATTGAAAACTATGGGTTTAGAGTCATTGTGTTCTCTGTGGGGTTCATGCTTGGAGTGGTATCTCTGGTACCTTGTATTCCTTGCAACGTTTCCATTACAGAGTCTCTCTTAGGATTTCTTGTAGGGCTGGTTTGCTGGTGATGAATTCTCTCAATTTTTGTTTATTTGGGAACACCTTTATCTCTCCTTCTACTCTGAACGACAGGCTCGCTGGATTAAGGATTCTTGGCTGCATGTTTTTTCTGTTCATCACGTTGAAGATTTCCTGCCATTTCTTTCTGGCCTGCCAAGTTTCATTAGCTAGGTCTGCAACCACTCTGATAGGTTTCCCTGTGTATGTAAAGGCCCTTTTTATCTCTAGCTACTTTCATAATTCTCTCCTTATCCTTATATATTCCAGTTTGACATGCCATGCCAGAGGTTGGTTCAAGTTACTTCTGAGGGGGTTTTCTGTGCCCCTTGGATTTCAATGTCTGTTTCCTTCCACAGATTGGGGGAAGTTCTTGACTATAATTTGGTCAAGCACCCCTTTAGGACCTTTTTCTCTTTTTTCTTCTTTAGCAATTACTATGATATGGATATTGTTCTGTTTGATTGTATCACTTAGGTCTTGAATTTTCCTTTTCTGCTCCTGGATTAAGTTTTCTCCTTTTTTCTCAGCTTCCTCTTTTTCTGTAGTTGTCTTCTAATTCACCTATTCTCTCTGCCTCTTCAATCTGTGCAGCAGCTGCCTCCATTTTATTATGCACTTCATTTATAGCATTTTTTAATTTGTCACAACCATTTTTAAGGTCACTGGTCTTTGTAACAATAGTTTCTTTGTTGTCTTCCATGCCTTTTTCCAAGTTCAATTAAATTTATGACAATTGTTCTATATTCTGGCTTAATTATGTTACTTACATCTGTTTTGAGCAGTTCTGTAGCTGTGACTTCTTTTTGGAATTTGTTTAGAGGAGAATTCTTCCATTTTGTCATTTTGGCTAGCTTTCTGTCACTGGTTAGTTTTAAAAGCTTGTTAGGCACTCTGTGCCTGTGAGTATTGTTCACTGACTATCCAGGGCCTTTCCATTCAGGAGGTGTTTTTTTAATGGTGTTCCTTGGTCTCTATTTTTGTGCTTTTGGTTATTTTATTTCTCTACTCATAGTGTTATTTGGGACTCTCCACCATGTGTACTTTGGCACGTTTTTGAGGTAGCCCTGAAAAGGAAAAGAGACACACAGGGAACAAAAAAACACAAAGGCACAGACAAATCAAATAAATAAGCCAACCAAAAGGGGGAAAATAACGGGGTGGGGTGGGGACAAAACAACAAAAGACAAAGGACAGTCTAAAAGCATACAACCAGAAATCCCAGCTACAAATAAAGAGCAGGGTCGAAGCAGTGCTGATGGAAGAGCATATGCAAAGAGAGAAATGGCAGGGGTGGGGAGAAAGAGAAATTGAATATTGACCAGGCAGAGAGACTGAAAGGCTTAGTCCAGAGAGAAAAAGAGAAGAATAACAGTAGGAAGCAAGGAGAAAATGATGCAGGTAATGTTACCCAAAGAAACTATATAGTCTGATTCTTCCAAAGAGAGAGAGAAAGGAAGGTAGTGATGGAAGTGTAGAATATATCAAGAGAATGGATTAAATGTGACTGTTTAAGCAAACCAATGACCAGAGTCCCCAGTCCAGTGGAGGGGAGAGAGAAGAATGAGATAAGAGAAAATATGTCTGAATAGGAAGAATTGATATAGAGTTAATCACTGCAATGCATCAGTGATGATCTGGTCCTGGGCTGGGGGCAGAGGGTGGGGGGATTGGGGGGTGGAATAACAAGGGAACTCTCCAGGGTGGATGGGCTTAGTTTGCTGCAGGCAGGTCTCACCTCTACTGTGGGTCCCTGGGCTGCTCCCTGAGGCCCTGCCTTGGTGGTTGTGGGGAGAACAATGGCGGCACTCCAGTCCCTTCTGAAACCAAGAGTTGCAACTCACTCTGTTGACTCCAATCTCCCTGGGCCGCGGGCATAGTCAAAGTGGACCGAGTTGTATTTCCCAAGCCCCACTGCATTTCCAGATCTTAGTTCGAGCACTTTAATAATACCACCTGAAATGTAATCCCACAGGCCAGGCTGCTTCTTAGCTGGGGATTGAGTGGGGGAGCAGTTTCTCCTGGCACTGCCTGGGATTAGGACTCCCAGCCCCAGAAAAGCTCCTTAGGAGATAAAGGATTTTTCTCCAAATCCCCTGTGATTACCATACGGGATTATAGGATCCCTCTCCATCCTGGACCGAGGTGTTTCTCTTCTCCAAAGACAGTGTATAGCAGTTTCAGCCACTCTTTCTCTTCCCCTCATCTCTCCACGGCTCTCTGTGGGGCTCCCTCCTTTCCATGCCTCCAGGTCCCGGCCCATTTTTATCTTCCCCAGTTTGCAATCACGCACCTCTGAGGCTGTCTTCATAATGGACTCTGTCTCTTTTCCTCCCAGACTCTTGCAATTCAGTGTCTTATGGTTTCAGTCCTTCTTTGAGAGACGCAGGCTGGCGAATAGTACAGAGCTCCCTAGTTCTCTGCCACCTTGCCTCCTCTCTAGAAATTCAACATAGGAATTTGGAAGGATTCAGTTCAGTCAATAACACATTATATGCTTTTTTTTTACACATTAACGTTGAACCTAACTAGGTCTTGATAGTTTAATTTCCTCTCTTGCAAACAACATAAATTTGTCTTTCTTAATCCATTATATTTTTAACTTTTAATCTATGTATTTATTTTCAATTCAGTCATTGACATGGGTGGATTTAATCTTCAATTTTATTAGTTTTCTACTTTGTGTTATTTGATCTTTTATTCCACTGTTTCTGATCTAGCTTATGTAATTTTTTTGGATCCCAGTTAGCTATCCATTGTTTTTTGATTGTTTATTGTATGTATATAATATACATCTTTAACTTCTCAGAATTTACTTACAATTCATATACTATGGCAATCTTGCAAAAGTAGGAGTATAGGTTTATTCTTCCCATTCTTTATGGGACAGTTGATATAAGCTCTACAAAGTTTGGTTTTAAAGAACTATATAAAGAGGGTAAAACAAAAACTTAACATCAGAAACAGTAGATGTCTAATTTATATAAAGGATGCTATTACTGTTTTTGGAGAATCTTAGCTTCCAGCTGTGACATTTCAGCCTGAAGAACTGTCTTATTTATTACTTATGTGTATCTGATTACAACAAATTCTCTAGTTTCTTCCATCTGAAAATATTTTTATTACACTTTCATTTTCAAAGGATACTTTTCCTGGCTAGCAATTCTGGTTTTGTATTTTTCATCCTTTCTCAGCACTATAAGGATAATACATTTTATTCTGGTCTTCATGGTTTTTGATAAAAATCCCAGACATTAATTTTTCTTCTCCTTCCTATAATGTGTCACTTTTCTCTTGCAGCTTTCAAGACTACCTCATAAAATTTAGCTTCCAACAGTTTGACTTGATTGGGATTTGTTTGTATTGTACTTGTTTCATTAAGTATCTTTTATCCTTAAAATTCTATTTTTATTATAGTTAGAAGATTACTAAATATTGCAACAAATATTTTTCCCATTCTTTTTCTCTTCTACTTCTAGGATCCAATCATGTGTATGTTAAAGCATGGGATACTATATAACAGGTCCTGAAGTTTCTGTTCATTTTCTCATAATACTATTATTTATTTTCCTTTAGTTTGTATTTCTTTTAATGACACATATTCAAGTTCACTAACTCTTCTATCTTAAGGATATATCAAGGATAATTTGTTTTTCATGTTTTTAATAAATTTATAGTCTGGTTCTAAAATTTAATTTGGATCTTTTTACTTGTTTGCAAACTTTAGAGTAACTAAAGAAATGTCTTATCCTATCTCATTTATTCAATCATAACTGCCACTAGTAAATTCTATTTTGGAGATTTACCATTTAACTGATGTCGATGTTCAATTTATTTTTGAGAATGTGTCCATTTATAATAGTCAAGAACTGTGTAAATTTGGATTAAGTTGTGAAGAGTTGAATTTTGTTTATTTGTTTAATGAGCACTGAGTCTTTAGTTTTAGTTTGGCTGGACTTAATTGCAAAACTGTTTCATAGACAGCAACTCTATTCTCAGATCCTTTGTCTTTAGCTGAGTTTCTCTGGGTCTTTTTAGCTTTGCATCTATATCTCTGATTCATTTCTATTTTGTCTCAGAGGTGAATCAGAGATATTATTAAATATAATTTAGAGATGTCTTTTCTATATCTTTCCCTCTTGGAATTCTACTGCTTTCTTCAGCAACCATGGTTTCTTTGATTTTGGTTTTCCGGTTTCTCAGGATCGAAAGATTGCTGTTCACTCACCACCATTTGGGACACGTTTTCCATCATTGCCATTGCTGTGACTGCCATGCCATGCCCACTATGATTGGTTCAGGTTAAAAACTGCCAGGATGAGAACTTACTTGTCCTTCATCTAAGAGAGTCTGAACTTCCCACCAGAATTTGTCAGTTTCTATTCACTCCCTAGTACTTTTAGATAATTGGTTTATATACAAATATTGTTTTGTAAAGTTTTTTTTTCTGCAAATGGGATGGTTGCTTTTAAGATCTATCATTCTCAAGAATAGGTGTTTAGTATCTTTAGTACTTTGTTTCCTATTGTCCTCTATTTTGCCCTTATTCTGTTTTAATTATAAGCTAAAAATGTTATAGTTATCATTAAAAAATAAAAACATATGACAAGCATCTTTAAAAGTATATGAGACGCATCTTTGCGTTTTAATCATTCACTGAAGTACACAATCTTATAATTCTGATTATTTGATAGTGCCTAGTTATTGATACTTACCAAAACTTTTTGTTGTTGTCATATTATCTTCTTTTTACCTATGTTAATTCCTCCTAGTGGAAGTTTATTCTTTAGAAATTATTTCATTGAAATATTTTAAATAGTTTCACCCAATAATTAAGTCTCCTACTTTTATTTCCTTATACTCAATTTTGAAGATAGTGTAACTATTGAAATCTAGAATGAGGAGTATTTCCCATAAGCTCTTCAATGACATCAAATAGATTTTGGACTTCTTTAATTAAAATGAGGTGAATACCTATTTCTGAATTTACACCATATTTCAATCCCTACTTCGAAATTGGGAACTTACAGTAATATTTGATAGAGATGTTTTATTTTCACTAGAGCTCTAGGTTTGTATTTATCTTAAAGCTGAGAAGTGAGTTTGAAGTGTGACTACATAGGGAATTCTTGACTCAAAATGATCTTTGCAAGTCTTCTTTAATTATCTCTATAGGGAAACCATATGGGCATTTATGGAATTTACTTTTTCTAGTGGTTTTCAGACCCTCTGTCTCAGCTGACTTGATTTTTCAGTACATAATCAATTCCCTTCTCACTTTTCCTGCCCTAGTTATACCCTTGTACCCAGTAAAACCCATGCATGGTACAGGGTAGGAAATGGTATTGAGAATAGAAAGAAGCTTTACCTACCTGGGCCACCTTCTAAGCTTCAATGTAGCTAATTGACAGACTCTTCATTCATAGTTCCCAAGCAAAAGGCCTCAAGCATGCATCGCACCCAAGAACCACCATCCAAAAAGGTGGTTAACATTAGATTTAATATGTAAAATTTCCTTGGCTAAAATGAGTTATCATGGATTTAGTGGCCAGATACACTTTAAAAAATCATGTATGTGTATTTGGGAATACAAACAATTAAAGATATTAGAAATGCTATATTTCATACAATCAAAAAGGCCATTAGCACCCAACATTTAAATAACACTACTATTACCTGGACCAAGTTTAAATTTCTTTAACATACTAAAGTCATTTTAATTAAGGTGACTATCTTATTCATAGTATTTATTGAACAAACTTTTAATAATACGTAATGGAAGTAGCTACAAAAAAAGGGAAATGCTTTCCTTTTTCTGTCATGAGGAATGACACCCACACCTTACTTAACATGTACAATAACACCTGCATTGGCAAAAATCTAAAAAATAAAATATTTGCTTAGCATAGCAAAGAAACATATTTGCAGGAGTTTTACATTCCTAAATATTATTTTATTTGAAGACACTTGTTTTGGTGTCAAACACTACCTAAATTAAAATGTTTATTTTAATCATCACTACAAACAAATGTTTGTTTTTGGCCCAGTCTAAATGCACAAATGTTCATGCAAATGTTCCATAGGCCAGCTGCTACTAACAGTCCTTGGCAAACTTTTTTCACCAGGAATTTTGTCTCCAATGGTTACATATTTGAAGACTATTGTAAAATGTGTAATAATCTTATGTGTAGGAGACTTAATTATTGGGTGAAACTATTTAAAAGTAAAAGGCAAGGATGGTATCATGTTATCAATTCCTTAAAAAAGAAAATGGAGTAAAATTATTTGCTTGTTAATAGCAGTAATAAGACTGGCATGTAAATCACACATCATTTCTTGTAGTAGTTGGTAATAAGTAGATCAATTACAATCATATGTGTGTGTGTGTGTCATGTGTATTATATAATCTCTTGTGTGTGTAGTGATTAAACCTAATGTATATAGATATAATATAGATTATTAGATACTTACAAATACTTTGGAATGGCTGGAGATAAAAGCTCCAGACTGAATTTCTTGAACCAATTTCCAGAAACACCATAGAACCATCCTTCCATCCAAAAGCCAGGAATACAGATGCTGTGATACTGATTGCTCATTCTAGCTCCACCAGGGATTAGGAAACACAACTATAATCTCTAAAATGGCAATTCCTCTGTCTTGCAATTGCCAACAAAATTTATGTTCAATGCTCACTCATCTAGGGATTCAACACTGGATCCCCTTTTACCGCTTCTACTGAAATACCACATGAATCCATGACAATGCTTGCTAGTAAAAATGAAAGCTCTGTGTAATTTCCACCTTTTACCTCTTAAGAAGTTTAGTCAGCCTGACAGTAAATAGGACATATGCAGAACATAAACTGTAAACTTGTAGTCTGTAGACTGTAGTAAGACCTGAAATAAAGGGGTTGGAATTATATAGAATAAGCCAATCAATTGAAATATTTTCCAGATGATTCATATAAAATAACACTGCTTGTCAACTATATAATTTCACTTTTAGAACAGCATTTGTCAATAAGTGCAAATCTATCAGCTAATGATGCAAGTTTAAATTTTGAATGGCCAAGTGCCCAATAATTCTAGCAAAATATTTATCATGTTGATTTAAATGGCCTTGCTTTCAATAGAACTTAAATCACTGGTTATGCACTACATCATCTTATTTTAATAAATATTTGACTTGTTTTTAATTATGATATGTTTACAACATATAATTTCAGTCAGGAAGCATGCACAATTTTAACTATTACTTTTCTTTATTTGGACTCTATTGGAATGATGTTATACTGTTTCTTCTACCTGATACATTACTTAGAAACTGACAACTTTATCCTTAGCTTTTATTCTTATAAAAACTGCGTATTTTTATCTGACTACCTTGAATTGTGTTACATAAACTCTTCATCCCTGTGTCAAAATATTCATGCTACCATCTCCCATGGCATCCCACTGATTGACTACCGAGATAGATAGGCCTTGTAGAATAGGAAATAGTGGGACATAAACCTCACAATATCAGGGATATTACTTCATTAACGTATTCAGGGATTCCACTTATCTGGAGTATGCTGTAATATTCTCTTCAAAATGGAAAACAAGTTGTTGTTACCCCTATCCTCTTCAACTAAAACATAGCTAATGCTTGGGAGGCCTTGTTGTACATTTGGGTTGTTGTCGAGGTCTATTTATCAATGAATTAGTAAAGCTGTCATCTCTGAGTTTGAGCCAGAGCCTGAGAAAATTTTCTACCTAGTTCAGCATGCTATGCAAAGGAATCTTTCTCTGCTTTTATGACCCAGATGATCCAATAAGACCTATTGAGCCTTGGCTAATAAAGATGTTCTATGGAAGTTGTTTAAAGGTCTATAGAAGAATGACACCCTTACTATTTCAAAAAAAAATTGTCCCCTCTGGCAAATTCTCACGTTAAAAAATCATTCCTGGTTTTCTACTGGGCAGTCATAGATACCCATGAAAAACTTACCCAGCATTCCATATGACTAAATCATCTGAAGTCATGTGGGGGGAAAAATCAATCAATCAATGTTTACTTTTGTGTGTACTTAGCATTTCAGCTTCTAGTAAAGAATATAAGAATTGGATTAGAGTCCATATTGAAGGCTCAATTAAGATGCTAAACCTAGGGGTACCTGGGTAGATCAGTCAGTTAAGTGTCCAACTCTTGATTTCAGCTAAGGTAATGATGTAATGGTTCATGAGATAAAGCCCCTCATCAGGCTCTGAGCTGTCAGTGTAGAGCCTACCTGGGATTCCCTCTCTCTTCTTGTCCCACCTCTGCTAACACTCTATTTCTCTCAAAATAAATATGAAAAACAAAACCAAAAAATTTCCTAAGTCTGGTGGCTCATAATCCCAAGATACCTCCCAAGACACCTAAGTCTGCTGCCTACCACCTCTTCTTCACCTACTCTTCCACAGATAATCCTTATATATCAGATGGATAAGCCAAGGCATATTTATACATGTTACTATATGATTTGCTAACACCTGCCTTAAGTGGTTCTGTTGCATCATTTTAGACTCCTATGAAGCACTGAGGTCACTGGAGAACTAAAAAATTCCAAATATTATATCTAGTTGTCTACTTTCCCCAGAAGTTAAAAGGTACTAAGGTATGAATCAATCATGATTCATGAGCAATGCTAATAGTTTGGTCAGCAGCTTTGAAAGCAAAGGTCGAAACACTGTTACCAAGAAGGTCTGATGAAAGTATATTCCATATACTTCTAAAATCCAGAATGTGAAAATACTTACTGTGTGCCGTGTGTATAATCACTAAAGGGCTTCCACTATAGAGTCATTCCTCTACAGTAAGGTAGAAAAGATGTTCTACCCACTACTGTTTACCCATAAACCTAATGACTGAGAGGTGCAAGATGGCAGAGAAGTAGAGAGCTCTGTAATATTTACCTGCCCACACCTATCAAACTAAGGACTGAAGCCACAATACTCTGATCTGCAGGAGTCTGGGAAGAAAAGACACAGTCCACTACGAAGATAGCCTCATAGTGCATGAGTGAGTGCGAACTGGGGAAGATAAAAAATGGGCAGGGACCAGGAGGCTCAGAGGGGAGGAAATCCCCCTCCTCGAAGAGCTGCAGAGAGAGGAGAGGAAGAGAAAGAGAGGCTGAAAATGCCCATAGAGCTGTCTCTAGAGAAGAGAAAAACCTCGGACAGGACAGAGAGGATCCTATCATCTCATCTATAACTGCAGGGTGCAGGGAGAGATTTTTTCTTGGGCTCAGCACCCTGATTCCAGATGGCTTTAGATAAAACTACTTGCCTATTTCCTCTACTTGATCCCCAGCTAGGAAGCCACCTGCCTGCAGGAGTACATTTTGGGTGGCATCATTAAAGTGCATGGACTTGGATTTGGAAATTAGGCAGGGCTTGGAAAATACAGGTTGGCCTGCCCTTGGCACAGGGAGATTGGGCTCCGAGAAACCGAGAGACACCATTAAAAGAACACTTCCTGAATGGACAGGACTTGGGCTGAGCCTCCTTTAATAGAACAATACAAACAGGTGCAGAATGCATAACAAGCTTTTATTATTTTTTCTTTTTTTCTTCCATATAATTCTTTTAAAGTAGTTTACTGTCAAATTAGTTTCCACATAACACCCAGTGCTATTCCCTACAAGTGCCCTCCTCCATCACCACCACCTCTTTTTCCCCCTCCCCTTCAACTCTCAGTTCATTTTCAGTATTCAATAGTCTCAAGTTTTGCATCCCTCTCTCTCCCCAACTCTCTTTCCCTCTTCGCCTCCCCCTGGTCCTCCATTAGGTTTCTACTGTTCTCCTGTTAGACCTATGAGTACAAACTATGGTAACTGTCCTTCTCTGCCTGACTTATTTCGCTTAGCATGACACCCTCGAGGTCCATCCACTTTGCTACAAATGGCCAGATTTCATTTTTTCTCATTGCCATGTAATACTCCATTGTATATATATACCACATGTTCTTGATCTACTTATCAGGTGATGGACAACTAGGCTCTTTCCATGTTTTGCTCACCAAACTTCACACCCAAAAAAACAAATAACCCAGTGAAGAAATGGGCAGAAGACATGAACAGACACTTCTCCAAAGAGGACATCTAGATGGCCTGTAGCACATGAAACAATGCTCAACATCACTCATCATCAGGGAAACACAAGTCAAAACCACACTGAGATACCACCTCACACCAGTCAGAGTGGCTAAAATGAACAAACCAAGAGACTATAGATGCTGGCAAGGGTGTGGAGAGACGGGCACCCTCCTACACTGTTGGTGGGAATGTAAACTGGTGCAGCCGCTCTGGAAAACAGTGTGGAAGTTCCTCAAAAAACTATCCATAGAACTCCCTTATGACCCAGCAATAGCCTTGCTGGGGATTTACCCAAGGGATACAGAAGTGCTGATGCATAGGAGCACATGTACCCCAATGTTCATAGCAGCACTGTCAACAATAGCCAAAACATGCAAAGAGCCTAAGTCTCCACAACAATCTTTTAAAACTGATGAGAGACAGACAGCTAGCCAAAATGACAAAACGGAAGAACTCTCCTCTAAAGAAATTTGAGGAGGAAGTCACAGCCACAGAACTGCTCAAAACATATAAGCAATATAACTGAGTCAGAATCTAGAACAATTGTCATTAAATTATTCGTGGGCCTTGAAAAAAGCATGGAAGTCATCAGAGAATCTATTGATACAAGATTAGGGCCTTCAAAATAGCTATGAAGAGTTAAAAATGTGATAAATGAGGTGCACAATAAAAGGGAGGTGGCCATTGCACAGACGAAGAGGCATAGAGGAGAATAGGTGAATTAGAAGACAGAGTTATAGAAAAGAAGCTGAGAAGAAGAGAGAGAAATGGATCCAGGAGAATTCGAGACCTAGGTGATACAATCAAATGGAACAACATCTGTATCATAGAAATTCCTGAAGAAAAGAGGAAAAGGTACTGAAGGTGTGCTTGATCCAATTATAGCTGAGAACTCCCCCGATCTGGGGAAGGAAACAGTCATTGAAATCCAAGAGGCACAGAGAACTCCCTGCAGACATAACCTGAATTGACCTTTGGCACAACATATCAGAGTGAAATTAGCAAAATATAATGAGAGAATCCTAGGGATAAAAGGGCCCTAACATACAAAGGGAAACTTATCAGAGTGGTTACAGACCTATCTACAGAAACATGGCAGGCCAGAATGGCAGGAAATCTTCAATGTGATGAACAGAAAAAATATGCAGACAAGAATCCTTTATCCAGCGAGCCTGTCATTAAAAAATAGGAGAGAGAAAGGTTTTCACAAATAAACAAAAATTGAGAGAATTCATCTCCAACAAACCAACCCTACAAGAAATCCTAAGAGGGAATCTATGAGGGACATGTTGCAAGGAAAACAAGGTACCAGAGATACCACTCCAAGCATGAACCCTACAGAGAATACAATGACTCTAAACTCATAGTTTTCGATAATAACAATGAATGTAAATGAATGAATGCTCCAATCAAATGACACAGGGTTGCAGAATAGATAAGAAAATCAAAATGCATCTATTTGCTGTCTACAAGAGACTCATTTTAGACCTGAAGACACCTTCAGATTGAAAGTAAGGGGATGGAGAAATATCTTTCATGCGACTGGAAGTCAAAAGAAGTCCAGGATAGTCTTACTTATAATGACAAACTGGACTTTAAAGTAGAGGCAGTAAGAAGAGATGAAGAAGGGCGTTATATAATAATTACAGGGCCTTTCCATCAGGAAGAGCTAACAATTATAAACATCCACACACTGAATTTGGGAGCACCCAAATACATAAAACAATCACAAATGGAAACAATCTTATTGTTAAAAAATGTGCTAATTACAGGAAATTTTAATACCACACTTACAGCAATGGATAGATCAACTAGACAAAAAAATCACTAAGGAAACAATAAACCTGAATGACACATTGGAACAAAAATTTGACAGATATATTTAGAACTCTATATCCTGAGGCTAGGGAATTCGTTTTCTTCTGGGATGCACATGGTATATTCTCCAACAAATATCACATACTGGGTTAGCCCTCCATAAATATAAACAAATTGAGATCATATTATGCACACTGTCAGATCACAATGCTATGAAACTTGAAATAAGTCACAGGAAAAAGTCTGGAAACCCTACAAAAAAAACAGAGATAAAGACCACCTAACTAAAAAAGAACTGGGCCAATCAGGCAATTGGATAAGAAATTTAAAAATATACGGAAACAAATGAAAATGTAAATACAACAATCCAAACTCTCTGATGTAGCAAAGGCAGTCCTAAGAGGAAAGTATATTGCAATCCTAGCCTATGTCAATAAACTATAAAAAGCACAAATTCAGAATCTAACAGAGTACCTAAGGAACTAAAAGGGAAGCAGACAAGTGCACCTCCAACCCAGCAGAAGAAGAGAAATATGAAGATGATGTAAGAAATAAACAATATAGAATCCAAAAAAGCAGTTGAATAGATCAAAGAAACCAAAAGTTGGTCATCTGAAAAAATAAACAAAATTGATAAGCCTCTAGCCAGGCTCCTCAGAAAGAAAAGATAGAATACCCAAATAGACAAAATCACGAATGAAAATGAATTTATTGCAACCCATCGGTCAGAAATATAAGCAATCATCAGGGATTACTATGAAAAATTATATGCCAACAAACTGGACAACCTAGAAGAAATGTACAAATTCCTAAACACACACTACCAAAATTCAAATGGGAAGAGACAGAAAATCTGAAGTGAAGAAATCGAATCAGTTACCAAAAATCTCCCAACGATTAAGAGCTCGGGGCCAGATGTCTTCCCAAAGGAATTCTACCATACATTTAAAGCAGAGTTAATACCCATTCTTCTCAAGCTATTCTAAAAAAATAGAAATAGAAGAAAAACTTCCAGACTCAGTCCACAAAGCCAGCATCACTTCAATTCCCAAACCAGACAGAGACCCAACAAAAAAAGAGAACTACAGGCTAATATCCTTGATTAATACTGATGCAAAAATACTCAACAGGATACTAGCAAATCGAATTCAACAGCATATAAAAAGAATTATCCACCACAATCAAATGGGATTCATTTCTGTGTTGCAGGGCTGGTTCAATATCTGTAAACCCATCAGTGTGATGCATCACATCACATTAACAAAGGAGAAGATAAAAACCATATGATCCTGTCTATAGATGCAGAAAAAGCATTTGACAAAATACATCATTCTTTCTTAATAAAAACCTTTGAGAAAGACAGGATAGTAGGAACTTACTTAAACATCATAAAAGCCATTTATGAAAAGCCCACAGCTAATATCATCCTCAGTGGAGAAAATATAAGAGCTTTTCCCCTGAGATCAGGAACACGACAGGGATGTCCAGTGTCACCACTGTTGTTTACCGATGCTGGGGCTTCCAGCACTATGTTAATCAGAAAACAAAAGGAAATAAAAAGCACTGGAATTGGCAAAGATAAAGTCAAACTTTCTCTTTTCACAGATTATATGATACTCTACATGAAAATCTGACTGACTCCACCAGAAGCCTTCTAGAACTCATCTATGAACTCAGCAAAGTTGCAGGGTATAAAATCAATGTACGGAGATCCGTTGCATTTTTATACACCAATAACGAAACAACAGAAAGAGAAATCAAGAAACTGATCGCATTGACAATTGCACGAAAACCCATAAAATACCTAGGAATAAACCTAAGCAAAGATGTAAAAGACCTGTATGATAAAAACTACAGAAACTTATGAAGGAAATTGAAAAAGACACAAAGAATTGGAAAAACATTCCATGCTCATGGATTGGAAGAATAAACATTGTTAAATGTCATCATTACCCAAAGCAATCTACATTCAATGCAATCCCAATCAAAATTGTACCAGCTTTCTTCTCAAAGCTAGAACAAACTATCCTCAAATTCGTATGGAACCACTAAAGACCCTGCATAGCCAAAGGAATATTGAAAAAGAAAACCAAAACGGGGGGGCATCACAATCCCAGACTTTAGCCTCTACTACAAAGCTGTCTTCATCAAGACAGTATGGTATTGGCACAAAAAGAGCCACATAGACCAATAGAATAGAATAGAGAACCCAGAACTGGACCCACAAATGTATGGCCAATTAATCTTTGACAAAGCAGGAAAGAGTATCCAATGGGAAAAAAAAAAGGGCTATTATCCAAAATCTACAAGGAACTCACCAAACTCCACACCTGAAAAACGAATAATCCAGTGAATAAATGGGAGAAGACAGAAATAGACACTATTCCAAAGAGGACATCCAGATGTACTACAGATATGAAATGATAATCAGCTCAGTGTCACTCATCATCGGGGAAACACAAATCAAAACCACACTGAGATAACCACCTCACGCCAGTCAGAGTGGCTAAAATGAACAAATCAAGAGACTATAGATGCTGGCGAGGATGTGGAGAGACAGGCAGCCTCCTACACTGTTGGTGGGAATGTAAACTGGTGTTGCCACTCTGGAAAACAGTATGGAGGTTCCTCAAAAAATTATCAGTAGAACTCCCCTATGACCCAGCATTATAACTGTGAGGGATTTACCCAAGGGAGACAGAAGTGCTGATGCACAGGGGCACATGTACCCCAATGTTCATAGGAGCACTTTCGACAATAGCCAAATCATGGACAGACCCTAAATGTCCATCAACTGATGAATGGATCCAGAAGGTGTGGTTTATCTATACAATGGAATACTACATTACAGTGAGAAAGAATAAAATCTGGTCGTTCTTAGCAACATGGATGGACCTTGAGGGTGTCAAGCTAAGCGAAATAAGTCAGGCAGAGAAGGACAGATACCATATGTTTTCACTCAAAAATCTAACAGGAGAAACCTAACAGAGGACCATGGGGAGGAGAAGCGGGGAAAAGAGTTAGGTAGAGGGAGGCAGGCAAATCATGGGAGACTCTTGAATACTGGAAACAAACTGAGGATGGATGGGGAAGGGAGATAAGGGAAGGGGTATGTTGGACATGGAGAGGGCACTTGTGGGGATGAGTACTGGGTGTTATGTGGAAACCAATTTGACAATAAACAAAAGAAAAATAAGCTAATGACTGAAATGACTATCTAAAAAGGGATGGAAATGATGCATGGATTCAACAGATATAGACATCAATTCATGATACTGATGTAGTAACTAATAGGTAATTTAGCTATATATGCCAACAGAAAACTCCAACATAGTATTTCTTAATGATACAATAACTGAATGTATACAGCCATAAAACTAAGCACAAGCAACAATACTCTCCGTCAGATACTCAATGGTGGTAACTCTTCATAAGTTTTCCTATCCTGTATTAAATTATACTTTGAATGTCAATCACTTTTATTGATATACTGTATACAATTTCACAACCTCCAAAAAGAATGTAGTGCACAAAAGAAACATTTATTCTGAATATTATTCCTATCTAGCAAATTCACTGCCTTGGAGTTATTTAAAATTATTATAAATTCTGACCTGAGCTTAAAACAGTTGAAACCACAAAAACATTGATTAAAAAATGAATTTTGGGGGAGCCAATTAAAAATGGTGACATAGATCTTTAAGTCCACTCTTTCAGCTGACACATTGAATCCGTTGATACATATCTAAAATATTTATCCTAGCAATTGCTACTCATCAGGCAAATGGGAGGCGGGGGAATGCTACATTAAAGTAGATCGGAGAGGCTACGACAAATCTTACTATAAACCCCACCCCTTGTAGAGAGAATGAACTCCCAATCCTGGAGTCTCTCTCCAAAGAGGAAACATTTTAATTCTCACAGTGAGCACCCCAACTTTTAAGATCTGCATCTATGAGACAACCTCTCAAAACTTGTAGGTCATGGATGCTCATGGCTGTGAGATCCATAGGCTATTGAAATCTGGGAAAAAGTAAAGGGCTTATGCACACACATACACATACGGCCCCAGGACCCAGCACAGAGACAGCCATTTTTAAAATATTCAGAATTTCTGTCAAGCAGGCTTTATTTGTTTTTGTTTAACCCTAATGCTCACAATCTAACATAGTTTAATACATCTCTAGGAGCCTGGTGGAAGGCTAGTGGGCATCATATTTGCACTCTCCCTCAGCCACACTATGGAATGCCAGTATCTCCCACAGGGGAGCTTTTACAGGTATCTGGGTCCATCATATTTAGGTCTAGTGATCTTGTTATTATGACTGCTATACAAAGGACAACTCTTCATCATCTGGATCTGGTGGCCAGCAGGACTTCCATCCATGAGTCTCACATTTCTTAGTTTCTTACCACCACCACAACACTGACTACAACAGACTAAAACATACCCGTCTTTCTATGAATAAGAACTATTTGCTTATCCTAGGGCTTCAGCCTGAGGAAAATGCTTGAGCCTGAGGAACACAGGCTATGAAGGTGCTATCAGGGTACAGTGGTCAGCGGATACAGTCTTTGCACTCTCCCTATACCTTAGTATAGTTCACCAGTGTATCACAAAAAGGTTCTTAATTTGACCACCTGGAGTACTGATTTTGGTGGCTGTTTGACAGAACACTTTCAGATCACTTGGCCCTGGTTGCCAGTGGGACATAGGCTAATGGGTCCTGCTAGACCATAATCAAAGAAGAAAGAATTCTTATCTGGTTACCACTCTCAGGGCATAGCAATTGGTAACTTACCTGGAAAAATTTCCAGAACCATAAATATTAAAGTTCCAAATAAGATGAACAGAAAGAGATTCATATCAAAACACACTGTAATTAAAATGTCAAAAGTTAAAGGACAAGATCTTAAAAGCAGGAAAAGAGAAACAACTTTGTAGGACAGCAGGAAGTGATACAATATATTTTAAAAGCTGAAAGAAACAAAAATTTCAACCAAGAATATTTTACCCAGCAAAGATGTCACTCAGAATTGAAAGAGTGATAAGTTTTCCAGAGAAGCAAAATCTAAGGAATTCAAAATTAAAAAGCCCTTGTTTCAGTTGAAGTGAAAAAGCACTAGTTTTGTTGAAAAGTATATGAAAGTATATATCTCACAGACAAAAGTAAATTTATGGTAAATATCAGAAAAATTTAATGTTGTAAAGAAGGAAAAGTCACTTATAAAGCCAATATAAAGTTTGAAAAATGACATCAAAAACATACTTTGGAATGCATTTAAATTCATTATAAACTTGAAATAGACTTTACAAATATGAGTTTTTATATGTATGCATCGTAACTCTAAACCAAACCCAAAAGAAGATACACAAAATATAAAGACAAAGAAATCTAAGCATACCTCTATAGAAAATGATCAATCATAAAAGATTAAAAGAATAAAAACAAAACAGAGGCCTACAACACACCAAGAAAATAATTAACAAAATGAATAAGTACACTCCAAGAAAAAAACACAGGTTGAATGGATTTAAAAACATGACACTAAAACTTCAGATTAAAAATAAACACAGAGACTGAAAGTGAAAAGATGAGGAAAATATTCCATGCAATTAATAATAGAAAAAAAGCTGGGGTAGCAATAAGTATACCAGACAAAATTGACTTTAAACAACACATAATGAGACAAGGAAGATTACTGCATAATCATAAAGGGTTGAATTCAACAAAAGGATATAATAATTGTAAATATCTTTGCACTCAATGTGGAACACCTAAATATATAAAGTACATGTTATTAGGCCTAAAGAAAGTAGACCACAAAACAATAATAGTAAGGGACTTCGATATCCTACTTTCATCAGCACATAGATCATTCAGACAGAAAATCAGTAAGAAAATAGAGGCCTTTAAATAACACATTAAAAATACTTAACATACATGTAGAGAACGTTCCATCCAAAAGCAACAAAAGCTACCCATGACGTATTATCCAGGTTAGAGCATATGTTAGAAAACAAAAATGTCATTAAGTTAAAGAAGACAATATCAAGCATCGTTTCTGATAACAATGGTATAAAACATAAAATCAATTATAAGAAGACTGAACATTTACAAATATGTGCAGATCAGTATGCTACTCATGGGTCAAAGGAGAAGTCAAGAGAGACATTTAAAAATACGTTAAATTATTATTAGAAATACAACATACCAAAACTTATAAGACTCAGCAAAAGCAATTCTAAGAGGGAAGTATATAGCAAAATATGCCTACCTCAAGAAACAAAAATCTCAAACTTTTTATTTCAAGGAAATAGAAAAAGAACTCTAAATGAAGCCCAAAGATATTAGAAGGAAGGAAACAACCTATCAGAGGGGGAATAACTGAAATAGAGAATAAAAAAAACAATAGGAAATATCAGTGAAACTAAGAGCTGACTTTGGAAACGATAAAATTTACAAACCTTTAGCCAGATGCCAAGAAAATAAAAAGGAATTAAATAACTAAAATCAGAAATGAAAGAAGAGGTGTACAAATGATACCAAAGAAATACAAAGAGACTCATAAGAGACTACCATTAACATTATACATCAACAAATCAGGGGCGCCTGGGTGGCTCAGTTGGTTAAGTGTCTGGCTTTGGCTCAGGTCATGATCTCACAGTTCGTGGGTTCGAGTCCTGCGTCGGGCTCTGTGCTGACAGCTACCTCAGAGCCTGGAGCCTGCTTCAGATTCTGTGTATCCCTCTCTCTGACCCTCCCCTGCTCACGCTGTCTCTCAAAAAATAAAAAATTTTTTAAAAACTCACCACAAATTGAACATACAATTTACCAAACAGAAACATAAAATCAAAACGTATCAATTACTAGTAAGGAATTAAATCAGTAACCAAAAACAAAATTTGGGGGGCACCTGGGTGGCTATTGATTAAGCATTTGACTCTTGATTTTGGCTCATGTCAGGATCTCACACTTGTGGGAATGAGCCTCACGTCAGTCTCCATGCTGAGCATGGAGCCTTCTTGGGACATTCTCTCTCTCTCTCTCTCTGGGTGTCTCAAAATAAATAAACATTTAATAAAACCAGTGAAACAAAACAAAAAGTTCAAACAAACCAAAGTCCAAGACCACACATCTTTATAGACAAATTTGACCAAACACTTACATTATTAAAACCAATCCTTCTTAAACTTTTCAAAAAAAAAAATAATAAAAGAGATCACTTTTCAAAGCCAGCATTAGTCTGAACCAAAACCAGACAAGAACACCATAAGAAAATTATAGGTCAATATCACTGGTAAACATAACTGCAAAAACCCTTCATAAACTGTTAGCTAATTAAAAGGATTATACATCATGATTAGTGAGGTTCAGTTCGCGATGCATGGATAGTGCAACATCCACAAATAAATGAGTGTAATACACCACATTAACAAAAGGAAGTATGAATTACATGGTCATCTTTTCTTTTTGAGAGAGAGAGCGAGAAAGCGAGCATGGGAAAGGCAGAGAGAGGGGGACAGAGAGAATCTCAAGCAGGCATCCCAATGCAGGGATTGTACTCTTGAACCATGAACTGAAATCAAGTCAGATGCTTAACCAACCCAGGGGCCCCAAAGTATGTAGTCATCTTAATAGATGCAGGTGAAGCACTTAACTAAAGTCAGCATACACTAATGGTAAAAATTCACAACAAAGTGGATATATAAAGAACACAGTTCAACATACTAAAGGCCAATATAACAAGCCCGCAGCTAACATTAGACTCAACACAGGTAAATTGAAAGCTTTCCTTTTATGATCATGAACAAGCCAACGATGTCCACTCTTGTTGCTTTTATTCAACATGGTATTGGGAGTCCTAGTTAGAGCAAGTAGGCAGGAGAAATAAATAAAAGGCATCCAAATCAAAAAGGAAGAAGTAAAATGTTAAGTCTTCCTAAAGACATAAAACTCCTAGGAGAAAATATAGGTGCTAAGGTCCTTGACATCAGTCTTGATGATGGTTTTTTGGATTTGTCACCCAAAGCAAAACACAACAGAAGCAAGAATGCAGAAGTAGAACTACATCAAACTAAAAACCTCTGCACAACAAAGAACCCTTCTACAAAATGAAATGCAACTTAACAAATGGGATAAGAAATTTCCAAATTGTATCTAATAAGGGGTTAATATCCAAAATATATAAAGATCTCAGAACTCAATAGCACAAAAGCCAATCTAAAAAAAAAATGGAGGAAGGATCTGAATAGACATTTTTCCAAAGAAAACATAAAAATGGCCAACAGGTATATGAAAAAGTGCTCAACATCACTAATCATCAGGTAAATGCAAATCAAAACCACAATGAGATATTACCTCAGACCTGTTGGAATCACTATAATCAGAAAGATAAGAAGTAACAAACAACTTTGGCAAGGAAGCAAAAAAAAAGGAAACCTTTTTTCCTGTTGGCAGGAATGTAAATTGGTATAACTAATATGGAAAACACTATGAAGTTTCCTCAAAAAATTAAAACAGAATTATCATATGACTTACCAACTCCACTTCTGATCATTTATCCAAAGAAAATGAAAACATCAACTTGTAGAAATATGTACCCCCATATTCACAGAATTCTATCAATTATTCAAATATGGGCACAAACTAAATATCCATCAATGGATAAAAGGGATAAAAAATGTAGATTATTCAGCCATAAAAAGAAATAATCCTGCCACTTGGGACAACATGGATTGGCCATATGGGCATCATGTTAAGTGAAATAAGACAGAAAAAGACAATACTGTATGTTCTCACTGCTATATGTTATCTTAAAA
Organism: Helogale parvula; assembly: GCA_004023845.1. NCBI lineage: Eukaryota > Metazoa > Chordata > Mammalia > Carnivora > Herpestidae > Helogale > Helogale parvula. Next base: position 25,623 of record PJEM01011476.1, on the reverse strand, counting down.
AAACGAACTCGTGGATATGGAGAACTGATAGAAGGTTGCCAGAATGGGGTAGGGGGAGGAAGGTGGGTGAAACGGCAGGAGGAGGAGAAGCATTATAAACATTTAGCTATAAAATAAGTCATGAGGATATAATATACTCCATGGTCACTGTACATAACAATACTCTTTTGTTGTTTTAAATGTTGATAAAAGAGATCTTAAAAGTTCTCATCACAGGACAAAAATATGTGACTATATACAGTGATGCAAGTTAACTAGTCTTGTAGTGATCATTTCACAATATATACAAATATAGAATAACTATCTCATACAGTTGACACTATAATGTTACATGTCAATTATATCAGTAAAAAATATATATAGACAGACAGAGAGAATATTTGTCTATTACTCTTTGAGGGAAAAAAATATGTCCTTCTCATCATTCACATTATTAGTGAGATACATTTAATTAATACTGAATGAATGCAGTCTGTAATGGCTAGAGTCAAAGTTCTAGGTTTGAATTTGGATTTGATATACTTTAAACCTGGACAATTAAACATTAGTTTCATTATCTACATAATGGAGATGATAATTGTCTTGTTCAAGCCTCGAGAATATCTGGGTTGGAAAGCCAGTGGGGCTGATGTTCAGGGTGTCAAAGTACTATGGAAACTATATAGGAAATTCCTCTCTTGGAGGGTTTGCCTGCAGTCTTGCTAACCCGAGACCTAGAGAAGAAATAGCAGTTTGAAAAGCATTTCACTGCAACCCACAAGCAGGAAGAGTGTCACAATGAGGTCCTCCCTAAGGAGTGAGAGTTCAAGCCCCACATAGGGTATTCCTGCACTGGAGAACTGCACTCAAAAGACAAGCACCATAACATCTGGCTTTGAAAAAAACGGTATGGCTCAGCCCTGGGAGGTATGAAAATCAGTGATGCTTATCTCTGGGAGTGAAAAGGGCTAGAGGAAACTGAGACTCTGCTCTTAAAGGGCCCTTACACAATCTTTCTTGGTCTGAGACCCATCAAATAAGTAACATCAGTGAAGGAGATTAATTTTAAGGCATAGGCCAGAGGGATCTGTAGGAACTGTCTCCATGAACAAAAGGGTGCCATTTTGCTCGCCCTGCCGCCTACCTGGTCTGATACTGGAGGGCACCAGTTCTGACACTTCATCTATCTTGTTAGAATTGCTCACCCTGCCCTAGTGTTCCCCCGTAAATCCATCCTTCCCAACCTGCCCACTAGGGCAGGTACATCTCCAAAGTGACTTCTTCCCCAGGGAGGGGAGGCTAGCCCCACCACCCAGCACGCTGGCAACATGCACACCAACCCTCATGAATAGCCATGCCAGAGGAATAACACCACCTACCAACACCCCCCAGCAGTTGCAGTCACAGCTGAGAGTCAAACACATGGGTGGGATGAACCCCACATACCAGGAATCCCACAGTAGCTGCAGCTGGGCCTCTCAGCCAACTGGATGGGGAGGCAGCCCCACCCATCACCATATCTACAGGGGTCCTGGCCTGCTCACAACAGGAAGTTGGATAGAATCCACATAATGGACTTCCATGAAATGGTTGGTTCTGGTGACCAGGGAGAATTATGCTTCTGGGTCCCCTCAGAATGCCTTTCACATAAGACCACTATGTTTAAGACTAGGAGATATAGCTGATCACAGAATCAGACACAATAAGGAAAGAGAAGAATGTTCTAAATAAAAGATAAAACCTCAGAAAAGAACTACATGAAACAGAGGTAAGTGGTCTACCTGATGAAAAGATCACTGGACGTGGGAGAAAAATAGATAAACTCAGTATGGACTTCAACAAAGGGACTGAAACATGAAAAATAATCAGAACTGAATAATACAATAACTGAAATGAAAAATACACTAGAGGAAAGTGACAGATTAGGGAATACAGAAGAATGGATGAGCAATGAAGACAGGGTAGTAGAAATCTAAACTGAAGAGAAAAATGGAAAAAAAAATTTTTTAAATGAAAATCTATTAAGGACCTCTTGATGTTATCAAGCATACTATATTCATATTATAGATATCCTAGAAGAAGAAGAGATAGAGAAAGGGGCAGAAAACTTACTTGAAGAAATAATAGCTGAAAAGTTTTCTAAAAGGAGGAAGGAAGCAGGCACTAGGTCCAGGAAGCATAGAGAAGCTCCAGAAAAAACCTAAACAGGTAAGACACATAGTTAAAATGGCAAAAATTAAAGACAAAATGAATCTTAAAAGCAGAAAGAGAAAAGTAACTAGTTACATACAAGTGAACACCCAAAAACCTATTAGTTGACTTTTCAGCAGCAACTTTGCAGGCCATAATGGAGTGGCACAATACATTTAAAATGCTGAAAGGCATAAAATATACAACCAAGAATAATTTACCAAGCAACATTATCACTCAGAATTGAAGGACACAATTTGTCAGATAAATAAAAAGTTAAGGAGTTCATCACTAAACTGGGCTTACAAGAAATGTTAACAGAGCTTCTTTAAGTGCAAAAGAAAAGGCCATAAGGCCATCAAATTACAAGGGCGGAGAACAAAAGAAGAAAGGAACAGAAAACTCCCAAAACACTAGAAAACAATTTAAAAAATGGCAATACATAATACTGATCATGAATTATTTTAAATTTAAAAAGACCAAATACTCCAAGCAAAAAATGTAAAGTGATGGAATAGATTTTTTTTAAAGACCCATCTCTATGCTACCTATAAGAGACTCACTTCAAACTTAAAGACACATACAAAGTGAAAAGATGGAAAACATATACCATGCAAATGGAAGTGAAAAAAGGCAGGGTAGCAATATTTAGGCAAAATACACTTTGAAACAAAGATGGCAGTGTGAGACCAAGAAGAGGACTATATAAGGGTAAATGGACCAATTCAATGAGATAATATAACAATTATAAACATTCAACAAAGGAGCACCTAGAAACAAAGAAAATATTAACAGACATAAAGGAAAAACTTGACAGTAATGCAATAATAGGGGAACTATAATGCCCCACTTACATCAATAGGTAGATCATCCAGACATAAAGTCAATAAGGAAATGGTGATTTTGAATGATACATTAGACCAGATGGACTCAACAGATACATACAAGCATTTCATCCCAAAACAGCAGAACAAACATTCTTTTGAAGTACATTTGAAGCATTTTCCAGAGTAGATCCCAAGGGGACTGAAATAATTTTAAGTGTCTTTTTGGGTAAAAAAAGGTATGAAACTAGTTATCAATTATAAGAAAATACTGGAAAAAATATCAACACATAGAGGCTAAACAACATGCTACTAAATAACCAATGGTCAACAAAGAAATTGAAGAGGAAATATTTTGAGACAAATGAAAATGAAAACACAACATTTTAGCATCTTTAAGACACAGAAAAACAGTTCTGAGAGAGAAATTTATGGTGATACAGGCCCACCTCAAAAAACAAGAATAATCTCAAACAGTCTATCCTTACAGCTAAAGCAACTAGAAAAAGAACAAAATGCATTGTTATTAGAAAGAAGAGAATAAAATCAGAAAAGGAAAAAAAATGAAATATAGGCAAAGAAAAAAATGAAAAAGATCAATGAGGGACACCTTGGTAGCGCAGTTGGTTAAGCATCCAACTCTTAATTTCAGATCAAATTGTGATCTCATAGTTGTGAGATCAACCCCATGTCAAGGTCTGCACTGACAGCAAAAAGCCTGCTAAAAATTCTTTCTCTGCCCTTCCCCTGCCTACATTCATGTGTGCACTAGCTCTATCTCTCTCAAAATAAATAAATTTAAAAATAAATGTCAGTGAAACTAAGCTTATTATGTAAAAAGATAAATAAATTGATGTCTTTAACCAGTTTAATCAAGCAAACAAAGATAGCGGACTCAAATGAAATAAGAAATGAAAGAGTAGTTACAAATGACCCCACGGAAATACAGAGGATAGTGAAACTATTACAAAAAATTCCATGCCAATAAATTGGACAACCTAAACAATGGATAAGTTCCTAGAAATAATCTTCTAGGACTGAATAAAAAAGAAATAGAAAATCTGAATAGACCGGTTACTAGTAATAGAATTGAATCAGTAATCAAAAAAAAAAAATTCTGACAAGCAAAAGTCCAGGACCAGATGGCTTCACAGGAGAATTCTACCAAACATTTAAAGAATTTAGAGTTAATAAGATCCTTCTCAAACTGTTCCAAAAAATAGACAAGGAAGGAATTATTCAAAATTCATTCTACAAAGCTTGCACTATTCTAATACCAAAACCAGATAAGACACTATGGAAAAGGAGAACTATAGGACAATATCTCTGATCAACATGGATGCAAAAATCATCAATGTTAGCAACCTGAATTTAATAATACATTAAAAGGATCATTTACCATGTCCAAGTGGGATTTATTCCAGGATATAAGTATGGTTCAATATTCACAAACCAATCAATGTGATATACCACATTAATAAAGTAAAATATAAAAATCATATTAACATTACAATAGATGCCGAAAAAGTATTTGACAAAGGCAAATACTCACAGCTAGCGTCATACATAATCATGAAAGCTGAAAGCTTTTCCTCTATGATCAACAAGAAAAGGATGTCCACTCCTGCCACTTTTATTCAATATAAAACTGGAAATCCTAGGCACAGCAATCAGACAAGAAGAAGAAATAATAGTATCTAAACTGATAAGAAGAAAAACTGTCACTGTTTGCAGATGGCATAATACAATACAGAGAAAACCCTAAAGGCCACCAAAGAACTATTGGAATAAAAGAATTAAGTACATTTTCAGGTTAAAAATTAACACAGAAAACTATTGTGTTTCTATATACTAGTAACCAACAATCAGAAAGAGAAATTAAGAATATAATCTGATCTACAATTATATCAAAAAGAATACCTAGGAACAAATTTAATCGAGGAGGTGGAATATCTGTACCTTGAAAACCATAAGAATTGATGAAAGAAATTAAAGACGAAACAAAAAAATGGGAAGATATACCAGGCTTATGGATTAGAAGGATATTGTTAAAATGTCCATACTATGCCAATCTACAAGTTCAGTGCAATCCCTATTAAAATACCAGGAACATTTTCACAGAACTAGAACAAATAATCCTAAAATTTTTATGGAACCATGATAGATTCCATATATCCAGAGCAATCTTTTTTTTTTCATTTTCAAGTTTATTTATTTATTTTTGAAAGACAGAGAGAGTGCACTCCAGGGGCAGAGAGACAGGGAGAGAGAATCCCAAGGAGGCTCTGGGCTATCAGTGCAGTGCCTAATGTGGGGCTCAAACTCACAAACTGTGAGGTCATGATCAGAGCTGAAACCAAGACTTGGGTGCCTAGCTGACTGAGCCAGCCAGGCACCCCTAGCCAGAGCAATCTTAAAAAAGGAGAACAAAATTAAAGGTATCACAATCCCCGATTTAAAACTAACAAAGCTATAATAATCAAAACAGTATGATATTGGCACAAATTAGATACATAGATCAATGTAAGCAACAGAATAGAGCTCACTTATATGGTCATTGAATCAATGACAAAGAAGGCCAGGATACACAATGGGGACAGATCATCTTTTCAATAAATGGTACTAGGAAAATTGGACAAAAACAAAACTCAATCACTTTCTCACACTCTATGTAAACATAAACTCAAAATAGATAAAAAAAAAACCTAAACGTAAAACATAAGACTCTTGAAATAAAAAAAAAAAAGGCAGTAAACTCTTGGACATCAGTCTTTTTAAGATCTATGTCCTGAGGCAAGAGCAATAAAAGCAAACAACTTGAACTACATTAAAGTAAAAAAGCTTTTTCACAGCAAAGGAAATCATCAAAAAAGAAGCAACCTACTGAATGCGAGAAAATATGTGCAAATGATATATTCAAGAAGGGATTAATATCCAAAATATATCATGAAGTAATACAACTCAACACCAATCCATTACCAACCAACCTGATTAAACAATGGGAAAAAATGGGAAGAAGACATGAATAGACATTTTCCCAAAGAGTTGTATAGATGTCAAACAGACACATGAAAATATTCTTAATATCATTATCAGGAAAATGCAAATAAAAACTACTATGGTATCACCTCACACCTGTCATAATGGGTACTATCGAAAAGTAATAAGTGAACTGTTGGAGAAGATATAGCAAAAAGGGATTCCTTGTTTATTGTTAGTGGGAACATAAATTGTTAAGGAAACTATGGAAAATATAGTTTCTTTAAAAAAATTAATAATAGCAATATCATATGATTCGTCAAGTCCATTTCTGGGTATTTATTCAAGGAAAACTAAAATACTACTTTGAAAGATGTATGCATGCCTCTGTTCGTGGCAGCAATATTTACAATAGCAAATAAATCGAAGCAATCTAGGTATCCATCAAACATGAATGGATAAAGAAGATACGTTACATATATGCAATGGAATATAAGCCACAACAAATGAAATTTTGACATTTGTGACAACATGGATGGACCTAAAGATTATTATGCTAAGTAACGTAAGTCAGAGAAAGACACATACCAGATGATTTCACTTATATGTAAAACCTAAAAAAACCAAAACAAAAGAATAAACAACACTACACAGAAACAGACTCACAAATACAGAAGAAAAAAACCCTGGTGGTTGCTAGAGGAAAAAGGAATGAGGTGATGGGCAAAATACGTAATGGGGATTATTATGTATACACTTCCAATTATAAAATAAGTTGACATAGGATGTCAAATACAGCATAGGGAATACAATCAATAATATAATAATTTTGTATAGTGACAGATGGTAACTATACTTATGAGCATTTTATTATGTATATAAATGTTGAATCGCTGTTGCGTATTTTCATTAAAATAAAAATAAGTAATAATTGTCTTACAGATTTTAAAGATATCAACAGAATAGTTTCTAAACCTTTTGCTTTCACATGGTAGGCCCTTAATTTTTTTTCTTCTAACTATATGAATGATCCTTTCACCCGTACTACAGTTTATTTTATTTTTGTTTCGATACTTAAAAGTTATGTTTAGGGCATTGGGAAGACTAATACATCCCAGTGCTTTGAGTACAACTTGCAGTAACTTTCTAATACTATCACCACTAGTGTCACCTCTCTGTGCTTTGGCATTACTTCCTATACCAAATTGCTTGTGTTACCTCTCAGTATGGCTTCCTAACTACTGGTTGCCAGGTGCAGAAAGAATTACCCAGTTTCAATTTTGCTTCAAATCCCCAACCACTATGAAAAAAATACTTATAAAATGTGCCCAATTTTCTAACATTTTAAACAGTTTATTTACAGTAAAACCTTGGTTTGTGAGCATAATTCTTTCCAGAAACAGGCTTGTAATCCAAAGCACTTGTATATCAAAGCAAATTTCCCCATAAAAAAATAATGGAAACTTAGATGATTTATTCCACAACCCAAAATCATTCATATAAAATAATTATGATACCATAATATAATACAAAATATATAAAGAATAATAATCAGCACTTACCTTTGATGACCTTCATGGCAGGTGTGCAAGAGACAAGAGAGAGGACGGTTATTGTGTAGTACGACTTTCACTATCACTAACGGATGTTGACTACAGTACAGTATCAATAACTCTTGTCATAGACTGTCTTTAATGTAACTAGCAATAAGACAGCAGAAGGAAGGGTCTATATCTGCAGGCAGCCTGATCTAGAATGAAGCAAAGCATTCCTAAGGTTACTCTCGTATGGAAAAGCAAAGGACTGTCCATAGGTACTTTGAAGTGACCAAAATACACGAGTGCCAGTTGTGGGCACCTTCCAATGTTCTGAAAACTCACTGATTTCTGCCAAACATCATGGCCTGACACTGATCATTCAGGCATGGGAGGTGATCATCCACAAACCTTCAAAGAGAGAGGGAGAGAGAACCACTGGGTCAGTTGTGATCATGTGATGTTTAGCGTCACGTACTATTCTCTGAACTTGTAGTTTTTGCAGTACCACTAGGTCATGTATTGCAAGACATCACTCGTTTATCAAGTTAAAATTTATTAGAAATAATTGCTTGTCTTGTGGAACACTCACAGAACAAGTTACTCGTAATTCAAGGTTTTACTGTATTTATTTTGAGAGCGAGAAAAAGAGCGAGCGAGCGAGCGAGCGAGCGAGCGAGAGAGGATCTCAAGCAGGTTCTGTGGTGTCAGCAGGGTTCAATCTCATAAACTGTGATATCATGACCTGAGCTGAAATTGAGAGTCAGATGCTTAACCTACTGAGCCAACCAGGTGCCCCCCAACTTTTTAATTTCTAATACACTGTTACCTACATTTGAAAGATGTTGAAAAGACTGGGTTTTTTAAATTTTTTTATTTTTTGAGAGACAGACAGCATGAGCAGGGGAGGGTCAGAGAGAGAGAGGGAGATACAGAATCTGAAGCAGGCTCCAGGCTCTGAGCTAGCTGTCAGCACAGAGCCTGATGTGGGGCTCAAACCCACGAACTGTGAGATCATGACCTGAGCCAAAGCTGGATGCTTAACCAACTGAACCACCCACGCACCCCCCCAGACGCATTCTTTGTACTGTATTTTTATACCTAATATTCTTTTATATATTCTTTTTACCTATTAGTTTATTAATATCTTATAATATTATATGGTTATAACTACAGTGACTTTCTGGAAAGATATATAAGAAACTTAGTTACCTTTTTGAAGAAGAACTGAGTGACTTTGAAACACAGATTAGGACAGTGGAGTTTGAACAAGAAAACTAACAAACTTGCAGAGTTCACCATTTTAAATTGTTTATTCATTCAGAGTGTTGAGTGAGATATATTAGGAATGTTAAAAGTCCTCTCTCAGGCTCTCTTGTAGTGCCATAAATGTGGCAGGAGTACTTTTTATTTTTCTCTCTTCCTCTAACACTCACTGATAATAACCAAATAGAGAAGTAAATATCAACTTCAAATCACAATCAATAAATAATATCTACCAAATAAAATAATACATGTGTCAAAATCAAGATGTTTACATAGAACTGATACATACTTTCTTGGCCTCAGGCAGCATGCAGAATTTTCTAAACAGTCTTAAAAGGCTCATCAAATGTGATGAGTCTTTTTTTTAATAATGTTTTTTATTTTTATTTTTTGAGAGACAAAGAGAGCGCAAGAAGGGGAGGGTCAGAGAGAGAGGGAGACACAGAATCCGAGACAGGGTCCAGGCTCTAAGCTGTCAGCACAGAGCCTGATGAGGGGCTCAAACCCACAAACCATGAGATCATGGCCTGAGCCGAAGCTGGACGCTCAACCGACTGAGCCACCCAGGCACCCCAAATGTGATGAGTCTTGATCTAAATGCTGTAACAAGCTATGCAAGAAGCCAGGCAGGAATAACCTTTCATGGCCTCAATTCAGTATAGCAAAAAATTGAAGAAAAGCTGAAGGAGGTAAAGGAAATGTATAATATGTGCTATCAGTGATGCCCAGAGACAGATGAGCAATTATAGATAACAAACCATCAAACATACACAGGTTATATAAAGGCCAACCTTGAGCCACACAAATCTTTTATAGCCCTAGTGGGCAATAATCCTCCTCTCAATTCTTCTGCCAAGTATTGACTTTAGATGGATCTGCCCCCATTTAAAAAGAAATAATAACCTGAACAGAACCAGCATTATACCAACCCCAAAATATATTTGTAACTGAATATAAACATTAGCAGAGGAATTAACTTCCCCAAATATTCAGACAGTTCACCATACCCAAATAATTAATGATCACAAGTCAGTTTTGTGAGAAAAAAATATTTTTTTCAAAGGCAGAGTGAGGGATATTAAAGGGAAATTGATAAGCAAAATAAGGAAATGGGATATACTCTGACAAAGAATATTACTAGGCAGAAAAACAAAATCATTAATAAAACCAAAATAAGAGCAATATCATCAAAGGCATGCAGAGTCTTTAACAAGTTCTACAAAATGGGGTGTCTGGGTGGCTTAGTTGTTTGAGTGTTCGACTTCGGCTCAGGTCATGATCTCATGGTTTGTGGGTTTGAGCTGTCTGTATTGACAGCTTAGAGCCTGGAGCCTGATTCCGATTCTGTGTGTGTGTCTCTCTCTGCCCCTCCCCTGCTCATGATCTGTCTCTCTCCATCTCTCAGAAATAAATAAATGTTAAAAAATAGTTCTACAAAACAGAATGAAATTTAAGCAACAGATAAAAAAGATCAGAAAAATGATGGTAGATATGGAAGAAAAGGAGATTCAAATAAGTACAGTGTACATTCCTAACAAACAAATAGAACCAGGAGCAAATAGAAGTGAAAACTGTAATTTATATACACATAGAAACACACATATAGATATATAAATAACTGATACTATAGTTTAAAAGTTGTATTTTAGTAAAAACTGATAAAAATAATTTACTACTAAAATATCTTGATAACAGTTATTAAACTTAAAATATAATTAATGAATCCTCTGGAAAAATGTCACTACTCAGTAAAAATCAGTCTAAGCTCAGACTTTTCAGTATCTAAAATTCAATGTCAAAAATAAAGTGAGCTGTTATACAAACACTTTTTAATACTATGACATGTGATCAAGAAAACTGTCATTCATACATAAAAAGCATATAATCTCAGGTACACAAGAACTCAGATAAAATACGAGGTGACCCTATTTCACAGCTTACCAAAATTCATTTATGCCTATAGTTCAATATTGGTATTAAGAGTTCTCTTTTCATTGTTAAACATGTCTTGATTTGGATAATAGATTTTATAGTCATACTAATAAACCCTATTTGAAAGAAAAAACACTTTATGACAAAATTTAACAGTTTACAATATATTCACATAAAAACCCCCGAAATGGCAACATTGAACTATGTTTCAGCTATGACATGTAAAGAACTTTGAGGTCCTCACTTGAATCCTAAGAAAAATTCTAAAACAAATTGAAAAGAGTGAATTTTCTTGGACTCATCAGCGAATTGTGCATACAAAGCAAATTACCACCCTGGGATCTGTACAAAGCAGTGAATACAGTGAAACATAGCAGCTTATCTGGAACAGAAGCTGCTGACGCCTAAAATTGGTGGGCACACCCAAATCATAACGTGGATGAAGACAGAATGTGTATTAGCATAAAAGGGAGGAACTCTGGGTGCAGGGACCGTAGTTTTCATGGGGCCCCCATACTTTTATGGGCTTTGCCCCCAAAAATGCCTCTCAATGTGGAAAGTCAAGAAAAATCCTGTTTTGGCAGGAGTGTAAGAATAGTGATTTTTAAAGAAATAATCCTGTCATCTTCTTTAAAATAACGGATTATTTGGGGACAAGACCTTATAAATGCTTATCCAAAATAGGGAAATGGAATGATCCAAGCCCATTTCTCTCCAGCCTTCCTGTCTCACCTGAGGGAGGAATCAAAGCTAAGAAACTTTTGTGGAGGTCACAGTCCAGGACAGAGAACCACTGAAGACTGAAATTTAATCATGAGATTATAGATTTCATTTACCTGTCACAACATCAGCAGGGCTCCTGAATACAATAATGGATTACAGTTGAAAGAACTGCAAGGTGCAGATTCCATTTAAGATTTTTAGGAAAACTCAAAAACAATAAAGGAGGAAAAAAATAAGGACATTAGAGAAAATTAACATATAAAGCTATAGCAAAACATTAAACACTACCCTATTCCAAATCGGATTAACATGAAACTTCACAAGAAGAACCTATTTATCACATTTCTCATTACCTGATAAATCATGTCCAGCTTTCAACAAAAATACTACAGTACATGCTAAAAGGCAAGAAAAAAAGTCTGAAGAGACAAAGCAAGCATTAGAGTAAGACACAGATTTTCATATAAATATAACTATAAAATTTTAAGGTCTCAAATGGTAAAAGGAAGCAACAAACAAGAACAGATAGGTAATATAAAGGAGAGAAATGGAAACTCTAGTAAAAAAATGTTAAATCTAAACCACTATTAAAAATGTTAAATCTAAAAAGACTATCAGAGGGGTGCCTGTGTGGTTCAGTCGTTTGAGTGTCCAACTCCTGATTTCTGCTCAGGTAATGATCCCAGGGTCCTGTAATAGAGCCCCACGTTGGGGTCCACTCTGAGCACAGAGCCTGCTTAAGATTCTCTTTTTCTCTCCTCCTGCCTCTCTCCCCCACTTGCACATTCTCTAAAATAAAATAAAATAAAATAAAATAAAATAAAATAAAATAAAATAAACTATCGGAAATAAAGAGTAGGTTTGATCGGCTTATCAATGAATTGGACACAGTTGAGGAAAAATAAAATGAAAGACTTTGAGGAGTTGAGGCCAATAGACACTTACCAAATTGAAATACAATGAGAAAAAATAATGTAAAAATAGAATATCAAAGAACTGTGGTGTCATTTGAAAAGGTGTAATATGCATAACTGGAATAACAAAATGAAAATAACAGAGAAGGGAATAGAAAAAATATTTAAAGAAATGATGGCTGATTTTTTTTTCAAAATTAATGACAGATATAAAACCACAAATTTACAGAGCTCAGAGAACACAAAACAAAAGACCAAAAAATCTATACATAGGCACATCATACTCACACTGCAGAAACCCTAGAATAAGGAGGAAATCTTGAAAGAAGCTAGAGGGAAAAATACAGAGAAGGAAAATGTTAAGAATTATAGTGGATTTTTCATCAAAATTTATGGAAGGAAAAAAATTAAATTGTTAAAATAGTGAATGAAAACCAGCCTAAAGTATGTAGGGATATAAAAGGAAGCATGTGGAAATAAACTGCTATATTCATATTACTCTAAAAATGTCTTCTGTTTTGAATATTTTATATCTTCTTAAAGCGAAACCATATTTTCATTCCATAAAATCATATTTTCATTAATATATGATTTCAAAATATTTAAATTCTGATCACCTAGGTGTTCTTCATTATTGAATTAGCATATTCCATAAGTCTGTAAGATATCTAAATACATTCAAGTTCAAAGGCTATCAGTAAGAATTTTCCTTTATTGAGGGGGAAGATCAGACTTTTGATCTATTCAGGCCTTCAAGTGATTGGACAAAGTTCACTTACATTATGAAGCGCCATCTGCTTTATCCAGTCTATCAATTTAACTGTTAATCTTAACCAAAAACACCTTCACAGACACCCAGTATAATGTAGGATCAAATATCTCAATTAAGATAGTTTATGCTTGGATTTTATATTCATTTTATCTATATTACAAGCCAATATGTGGTATATATCACAAAAGGAAAGAGTTTGACTTTTGCTGGAGAAATTTGATAGTCATTTGCAAGACTTAGATTAATAAATAATATTGGCTTAAAAAATTTAGCCCTTCTGTTATCCCAGATACTATCATCACATTTTTTATACTCCAAATTGCTGGAGTCCAGCTCCAGCAGGTCCGGGGTTCCCTGAAGGATGGACAGTGTTGGCATGAAAGAGGTGAGAGAGCCTCGAGTTTCTTTCTGATCACCAGGCAGGCATCTCTGCACTGACTGGAGAATCAGCTTTATTTATGGTAAAAAAAAATGTATGGGGTCAGTACAGAAGTCACATTTGCCTTAGACAAAGATTTCTGATGACAAATTTCTTTGGTATGTAAAAATTTCCCATAACATAGATTGGTAGAAAACTCATGCATAATCTTCATCAATAGTGACTGATGTAGGTGACTTAGATGCTTATCACATGGGGAAGGAAGAAATCTTTAGCATTCATATATAAGGCAATGCTTTTATCATAGCAAAGGCAAAAGTTAGTTCTTTGTGAGCAGGGTTCAATAGCCTGTTTGCTTAAGCGGAAGTATAAGAAAAACAGGATTCTCAGGAAATGCAAATGCAAGCAAAAATAATTGAGTGGAGGTGGATATCAGTCACCATCTGATGGCAAGAGGCCTTACAAACTTACCTTACCTCACAAAGAGTTTTCTCAACTTAGTGAGTTTAGAAAATGGCTTCCAACACAAAATGACAACAGTGGTAATAATATGAAATAAAGCAATTTGGAATATATGTTAAAAAAATCATATACTTTCTTATATCTGTACTTATTACAGGATACAGCAGAATAAAGAATCAAATCATAGATAACCAGAAGAATCCTGTTCTTTGTTTTTCATGATATCAAAAAGCAGTAATGAATGCTAGAATATAGATAATCCTGTCCACCAAGATAGAATTCACTGAGTGCCAATAAATGTCATCCTGTTTAATTTTACAATTTTGTTGGAGTAGTTATCCCTAGTTCTATTTTAGTGATGAGAAAACTGAGGCTCAGAGAAGGATCATACAATAGCCACCATGAGCAACAGATGGAATCAGAATTTAATATAGGTCTGATTGTCTGTGAAAACTCTTATTCTCAGTTTACATTATTCCTTCCCTCATAAGAAGTGTTATACTAGTTTTAAAAAAGTGTTAATCATATTAGTTCATCTGACATTGGCATCAAATAATATTTTATAGAATATTTAAAATCTCATGACATCACTGTTCGCAAAGTTGGATTTATAGGTAATGCCATCATAAATCTAGCTAAATGGACACTGAATCACTCAAGTTTTCAACAATTTTCACCAAAAATCTCAGGTTTCTTAATATGTAATATATAAAATATTATCATATCTTCTTTTAGAATAGTTTAGAAGGATAAAGCTTATTCATTTCTAGTTTTTTGAAGACTTTATTGCTTAATACCACTAATGAGTGTACTAATGGAATGTACGTTGATGCTACTTTGGGAGGAAAATTAAATACTAAATCAGTCATACTTCAGAGTACCAAAGAATTACGCTGTGTACTACTAGGTATTTTATCTCAGTGGAATTTGGCATCACAGGATATACTCAAAAGGGAGTCATCTCGTGGCCATCCCTGCCAAGGCTTAGCAACGAGACTCTAGTACCAGATGTCATTTAGGTGCCCCTGCATGTCTAAGTGTAGACTATGATCTCATTTTATGCACTATTCTAATATCTTTGTTTTCTTGTTGTTCAGCAGCGAGGCCTGTGGAGAGCTGGAAAGCAATATTATTTCCTGTAGTTCACCATCTGTGAGCCAAGCTTTTCTTTTTTTCTTGTGATGCAACTTAATGCCTACACTACCCAACTGCAGCCTGTGCTTTACATCGAGTATTTTGTTTCATCTTTAATTTGTAATCAGTGTACAGGGGCAAATGAATATCAATTTAATTTACAAGATGTGCAGAACGAAGTCAAAATAATATAAAATTAATGCTAAAAAGTTTCAGTTTCTGAAGTAAAATGATTATCATACAGTTTTTCTTTGGGGGTCAAAGTGTCTAACAACAAAAGAAAAGACAAGAGGCATGGTGGAAGTTAACATGGGTATGTAGTAACATAGCAGGAATATTGTTTGAGTTATTATTCCAAATTCACATAGAATACAGGGCAAGAGATTTAAAGTGTGCATAAGAAGACTTAAAAGAAAAAAACCCACAAAACAGAAAGGGCCAAAGCGAGAGTTGCTTTTATTGCGTGAAACTATGTGGGGAACTTCATTTCAGGTGCTGCATGTCACATGGCTCCACATACAAGGCCAAAAATGAATTTATGTCAAAAGCTGTTTATTAAATGTGGGAGCATATAGCCAGCACTGGGAATCACTGTTGCCTTTGTGGTATGGCATCTTGTGCGTTTACCTTTTTACATTTATCTATGTTGTATCATTTTCAAAAAATGCCCCATGTTGGAAAATCCTTGTCTGATTCTGTAACAGTAAAGAAAATCACATGTAAAAATTTTGCTCATAGAGAAATAGAGAATTTGACAGGATTAAATGTGATTATTTTTATATCATGGCTACAACTGATATTTGGCTTTATCAATATCTACAATGTATACTACTAAGCACATTTTATCATCCATTTACATAAATGCATAGAGAAGGTAATTACTGATTCAAAGCAATATGAAGCTACACTAATTTTAATGTTGATGACTGACTTAATGAGAACAAGTATTTGTAATAAAAATTCTCAAATATTCAAATATATTTAGCAACTATTTTTATTTGGTGAATTTTTAATCCACTGAATTTTTGTTTTAAGTAAGCAGTTCAGGGTGGTTTAGTTGGTTAAGGATCCAATTCTTGATTTTGGCTCAGGTCAGGATCTCAGTTCATGAGACCAAGCCTGATGTCAGGTTCTGTGCTTGCAGCACAGAACTTGCTTCAGATTCTCTCTCCCTTCCACTCTGCCTCTCTCTCAAAATAAACAAACATTAAAATAACAAAAAATTAATAAGCAGTTCTGGATTTATTTAAAAAACAAACTTGAATTGCCTAATTTAGCCTGCTAGGATTTCCCTGTGCAATTAGACTGCATGGAACATAGAATATCCTCCATAAATAACTGGTGAATTAGTGATGATGGATAAATAAATGAGTAAATGAGCCTACAAATACAGAAAGAAAGAGTGAAAGCTGTCAAAATTGCCTATGTTAGGACTCTGAGGGCAAATATTTAAAAAAAGGGAGGAAGTTCTAAGACCCATGATCATGTTTTATGTGGATAGTGGATGTCTACTAATGTTTATGTACGTGTCACACACACACACACACACACACACACACACACACACAATGAGAGAAAACCATGACCAAATGAATTATATGCAAGGGCCCAAACTAGCTTTCATTTTAGATTTCATCATAAAATTTTACTTCCACTCTAAACTATGTTCCTAAAAACACACCAGTATAAAAATACCTGCAAGTTCTGAATATCACTGGGCCGGCATCAGCTCATTCAAAAGAGCAAGTGCACACAAAAAAGGTATCCTTGGGGTCCAAAATGGAAGAGAAGATGGCACGATGAAGCTTGGGCTACAGATAAACCTGAGCCTTCAAAGATCTTGGAATATGTCTTTGATTCTCCTTGAATTTTATTAACAGTATGGTAAAGTGGAACCCCACGCTAAGAAATGGACATGGCTTGACACTTGTCCAAAAATCTTAATGGAGTGAATGAACACAGAAAGGTATTCACTCACTCTTGATCCAGATATCTCAAATATCCTTGAAAAAGGATCTATTAATCATAAGTTCACGGCTCAAAGTTTAAAAATAAACAGGAATCAGGCATCATATCAAGACAGAAAGAGAAACAAACACGAGAATTAAATTTACCATTAGCTGTATTATGTAGGAACATAAAATTGCTATGTTTACAATAGTTAAAGATAAAAGAGGTTACTAGGATTCCTACAAGGAAATTATACTACAAAAAAAAAAGAAAACAAGTGGACTTGAAAGAGAATCAAAGACACATTCTCTAAGTATAAACACCGAAATTAAGATCTCAATGTCAAATAATGCATAGATAAATAATTAGAAAACTCAAGAAAAATCTCAAGATATGATTCAGGACATAGCAAGGTTCTCACACAGAGAGTTGTGCTTTGAAGCTTTCCTTTCCAGAAAGCAACTTGATTTGTGCCCACACCCCTCAGTTGGGTTCATACCCAGAGAACTGAGCCCTGAACACCACATGAAGTAGTTTTTTACATTTTTCCTACTTCTTTGTCTCCATATATGGTAACATGTGAACATGCAGTCTGATTAAGTGGTCTCGTGTTACAACTGTGGTCCTAACTGCTGTTGTCACATATGCATATAACCAACCAGGTTGCCTTGAGGGTTTTTTTTCTTTTCTTTCCTTAGGGAGGGGACCCTACCACAAGGATGCATCATTAAGAGATATTTTTCAATCTATAAATAGAAAATGTCAGAAAAATTAAGAAGGATGGGATGGTAATATATCTCATAGCATATTTTTTATTCAGTTTTCAGAAGCCTAGAAAAAATAAAGTAGATAGACTTTTAAAAACTGGCTGAGAAATTTCCATATTTAAGGAAATACCCAAGCCCTTAGATTCAGGAATTACCGCAAATCCCAGGAAGAGTATATCAAAAATAAAAGGAAACCAAATGTAGGCTTATTAATTGGTACCAAATTCCCCAAATATTGGTGACTTAAACAGGCTTACAATCTTAGTTTACAAAGTTGTCTATCTTACTTGACATCCCCAAGGTGATGCCCTCATTCATATGATTGAAGGTGACTCAGCTGCCTACATTCTAGCCACTTATAAAGAAGGAAAGAAAAACAACAATATACCTTCCTCTATAGGGCATGATTTATAAGTTGTATACATTGTAGGGTTCTTTGCCTCTCTCTAGCAAATTTTAGTTTCTCTAACCACAGCCAGACCTAGGCAAATGGAATTTGGAAATAGTAGTGTTTCGCTGAGAAGCCATGTGCCCAGAAAAACAACAACAACAACAACAACAACAAAACCAGTTATTTAAAAATTGTGTGGTTCAGTAACAGTAGGTGCTATAAACATTTAATTAAACTTAAAAATTTAGTTCTTCATTTCCACTAGCCAGACTCCAAGTGTTCAGTAACCATGTGTGGTTAGTATTGGAAAGTACAACTTAAGAATATTTTCATAACTAGGGGCACCTGGGGGCTCAGTGGTTAAGTGTCTGACTCTCAATTTTGGCTCAGGTCATGATCTCATGTGGTAAGACTGAGTCCCACATCTGGCTGCATGCTGAACATGGAGCCGGCTTGGGATTCTCTCTTTCTCTCTGTCTCTTTCTTTCCCCTCCCCTACTCCTGTACTCTTTCATTCATTCATAAATAAACAAATAAATAAAACATTTAAAAAATGTTTTCATAGCTCAGTGCACAGTACGCACCACCTGCTGCTCTAGAAGGACAGAACCCAGGTCGTAAGAATCTTAGTATCCAGTCTCTTCAGTTTCTCCTTTTGTTACACAAATACATGTATTTATGCAAACCCTTATTTCTGTCTTGAAAAACACTCTCACTTCAAGACACAATCTCCAGTCCAATGTTTTTGAATACAGTCACCTCTAACAAATTCAGCCATGACTACTTATTCTGGAGATCTCCTTAATAAAAGATAATCTACCTATGACTCCCCCCTCAACACAGTGGTAAAGCAGGAATAGGAAAACTATACTAAAGGCACCCATTTAAGCAAGGGAGAAAGGGAACACACAGTAATCATTGGCCTGAAATAACTATCAAATTCCCCTGAGTAGGAGTTAAATACTCTATCTGGAATCAGTTTTGCTAAGCTCATTCAGCAGTCCTAGGTCTGTTTTCTGGGATAAATGATCTTGTCCATTGTTGTCTTTAGACCCCTGAAAACATATTTTTGGCCCACATCTGAAATGAGTACTGGAGAATATTCCTTCTGAGTATCCTGGTGATTTGTGGGTTACTTTAGAAGTTGAACAATCACTAGCTTTTGCCTTCCTTGAGGTCATCTGAAATAAAGGTTTTGCGTGGGAATACATGATTCTTAATTCATTGCTACTGGGATGATTCCTAGTTTTCTAGTCTAAAATTCTTAATGGAAAATATTTGAGAATTACATGGTACTAGAGTTGAATCTCCTGCTAAGGCTGCCTCTTCAAAGATACTTGTTAAAATAGCTTCTATTTGGGGCACAGAAATAAGTGTATTTCTAACTCTCTATCAACTTAAATTATAGGTCATAGATATAGAGTAATAGGACTTTCTTTTTCTTAAATATTTATAAGTTTATTTATTTTGAGAGAGAGAGAATGTGAGCAGGTGAGGGGCAGAGAGAGAGGGAGAGAAATAATACCAAGCGGGGTACAAAATCATCATGGACCCATACATAGGGCTTAATCCCACAGCAATGAGATCATGACCTTAGCCAACATCAAGAGTTGGTTGCTTAACTGACTGAGCCACCCCAGGAACCCCTAGGACTTTCTAATTTTATCATTCTTTAATAGCAATATTCAAAATATTTTCATCTAACCTAACCACCATGTATTAAGGAAATGAGTGGAATTTGTAAAATAAAATCATTGGGAAACAAATGAAGAACAGGATATTTTTTGTAATATGACATATAAGTGAGTTAAGTCTACACAGTTCGGAGAGACACACTACCTTAGTGTCTTCTGACATTTCTATCAGATTTAATTGAACTTTTTCAAACAGCTAATGTTATCAGGTGAAGGGCATACTTATAAGTAAGCTGATTTATAGCAGGAAGAAAGACTTTATGTATCTAGTGTATTAATTATTCATTTGTCTTTAAAAAAAGCTTTAGCTATATTTCTTAAATAAATGACTGACAGCAACTTTTGGGTATAAAACATCCTGGGTTCTAGTCCTGGGTTCATTCCAATCTTAGCTGTGTCAATGCACACTTTTTTGTTTCTTAACTGTAGGATAATGTGTGTTTTAGTCCTGCTATATGGAATTAAACTGACAACACAGCTTATGAGACATGCTTTTAGACAGGAATATTGAATTTTCTTTCTTAAGAAAATGATTTTTTTTAAGCCAGCGAGGAAAAGCTAAGTGTAGCCAGGTAAGGATAAGTAAACAGAAGAAATCTCAACAATGAATGTAAGTAATATTACATTGTCTAGTTTCACTAGAGGCAAAGTTAACAATCACAGCATTTTCATCATCTACACAGCAGTGTGGGTAGTGACTTTTATATTAAACAAACCCTGGGAATTTTTATGTCAAAAATTCTGAAGAAGACTTAATAGACACCTTTATCTCAAATTTCTCTAAATGCATGTTTAAAGGCATAAATAACAAAAATATATAATGTTTCTTGTGCATTTCCCAGGTTTATAAAGAGCTATTTAAAAGTGGAAAATTTTAATGTACACAGAACCATGCACTTAAAATGTTTAAAATAGTAAATTTTCTGTTATGAACACTTTGGCACAATATTTTCAAAAATTCACCAGGTTTCACTTCTCAGAGAAAGTACTTGGAGAATAAGTGTGGAAAGTAACCTTATTTTTTCAGTTCACATGTTAAATAGGCTGCTTTTTATTTGTGATCACATTTACTCTTTAGATGAGCTCTTACAGGTACTGTTCACATTTATAGATGAGAAACTTTGGTTCAGAAAGAGCATCATACAGATGAGACACTGAGAATTAGAAAGAACATCGAACATCAAAACCATTCCATTGGTCTGCAAAGTCATGGTAAATGAATATGTCTGAAGGCAGACACAAAAAGGAGAGTGGTAAGGAAAAGTTCATATAGTCCATTGACTAAGGAAATAGTAGAACATCTCTATCACAATCCAACCACCACAAGAGGTTTACCATATTCCATCCTGGAGTAATTTCCCAGATAAGCATTAGAGAACAAACCTAGATACAACAATCAATGTAAGTAAAAGAGGGAAACATGAATGAATGAATGGATGGATAATATTTAAAGTTAATGATTATTGATTGTCAGTAAGAGCCTTACACAGTCTGTAAAAAATATGACTTTAGTGTTAGATATGACGTCTCCAAAATATGCTTTTTAAATTTTTTTAATGTTTTATATATATATTTTAAGAGAGAAAGAGATCAGGGGAGGGTCAGAGAGAGAGGGAGACGCAGAATCCAAAGACAGGTTCCAAGCTCTGAGCTAGCTGTCAGTACAGAGCCTGATGCGGGGCTTGAACCCATGAACCACGAGATTGTGACCTGAGCTGAAGCCGGATGCTCAACCAACTGAGCCACCCAGGTGTCCCACCAAAATATGTTTTGAATGAATCTGTCTCAAGTTTTATCTCAGGGAACACCAACTTTAATAATAAAATTTCAGGGATGCCTGGGTCGCTCAGTTAAGCATCTGACTTCAGCTCAGGTCATGATCTCATGGTTTGTGAGTTCAAGCTCCACATTGGGTTCTGTGCTGAAAGCTCAGAGCCTCGAGCCTGCTTCAAATTCTGTGTCTCTTTCTATGCCCCTCCCATGGTCTGTCTCTCTCCCTCTCCCTCCCTCCCTCCCTCCCTCTCTCTCTCTCTCTCTAAAATAAACAGTAAAAAATTTAATGAAATTTCAAATAAAGATGCTGGAGTAGTATGCGGGCACTGAATTTATCTCATCCCTAAAATGCAGCTACATCAGCATCAAACCATTTTGAACACCTAGAAATTAATCTGAGTATGAAGGCAACAATCTGTATAATTTGAGCCATAGAATTTGGCAGGTACTCGGCAGAAATGTGAACTGGGGGAGAGAAGAAAACCTCAGTGCTGCAGAGGTTAGGGAGCTGTGTTCAGAGAGAAGACAGAAAGAGAAAGGGGGAGAGTGCAGTGCACTGGGATCATGTAAGAAAAGCACTCCCCCTG
Organism: Helogale parvula; assembly: GCA_004023845.1. Classification (NCBI taxonomy): domain Eukaryota; kingdom Metazoa; phylum Chordata; class Mammalia; order Carnivora; family Herpestidae; genus Helogale; species Helogale parvula. Next base: position 3,372 of record PJEM01011476.1, on the reverse strand, counting down.
AAAGGAGCTTGAGGCAAAGAGAGAGAAAGAAAGAGTGAAAACATTTGCAGGGGACTGGACAAGAAATCTGTTCCCCAAAGCCATTGATGGGATAAAGGAAAGGGTTTCAATACCACCAGAATTCTACATACAGTGGAGTACAGACTCTGGAGTTAAAGAGGTCAGTGCCTGGTGGTGCACCAGTGAGGAAGTAGACCAAATCCCAGGAGTAGGCAGCATGATCTGGGGAGTCCATGTGCCACATGGGAAGAGGTAGTTCCTCTGTTTGGAGTACATTTTGTAGAAGTAATACCACCTCCCCATGGGTAAAAGTCCTGGCAGAACTCAGGGAGCAGCCAGGTTTACTGATATTGTAACAAAGACTCCAAAGAGTACAGCAAAACCTGCCACCAGCTGTGTCTTGTGATTTACCATAAACTTTCAGCCTCTGCCACTGTGTGATCAAGTAAATGTTTTATGGGATAAGCCAGACCTGGCCATTGCTCTATGAGACCCTCCCCCAGAGATTCATGATGTGTCCAAGCTGTGGGGTTATCTGAAGTGCGGAGTTTTGACACACAGACCCATCTGAGCTATAACTCTGGAGGGAGGCACCACCTGGCAGCAGACAGCTTGGACATAGACAGGGTAGAAGTGGGGAGTGACACAGGCCTGAGACAAAGGAGGGGTACTTGATCCCATGTCTGTGAGAGCACAAAATTCCCATGCCAGAGATTAGACAGCTTGGTGAAGCCATTTTCACCTCTAGTGCATACACACACACACACACACACAGTCCAGCGGGTTACGCAGTGCCACTAAGTGGAGATCAGAGCCATTACACCAAACCCCTCCCACCTAGACCCTCCAGGCACATCCCCCAGAAAACCAGAACAAATCCCTTCCATGTGCTTAGTCTACGAACTATAGTGAGCTGCAAAATTTCAGTTCTATGGAAAACTGGATGTAACTTCATTCAGGTTTCATTCTGTTTGTTTGTTCATTTATTTGTTCATTTTCCTTGCTTCTGTTTTTGCTGATGTTGTTTTCTTTTTTCCTTTCTTTCTCTTTCTTGGAAACTGAAAGAACAGATTTTTTCATTCTATTTTATTTTCTTTATGTTATTTTATATTATTTTATTATTAGATTTTTAATATTTAAATGTTTAACTTTTTTCTCTTTTTTATCAAGTTCTCTCAACGAGCAGAACAAAATACCCCTAGGATCTAGCTTTCTTTATTTTTTGTTTTATTTGTTTTTATTTTTTATTTTCATTTTTTATTTTATTAATTTTTTATACCTCTAAAATGCTAAATTGAGAAATTCATCCCCAAAATAAGATTAGGAAGAAATGATGGCCAGGCATATCATTCAAACAGATATAAATAAGATTTCTGAACTATAATTTAAAACTACAATGATAAAAATATAGTCTGGGGTTGAAAAAAGTATAGAAGACACCAGAAAATTCCTTTATGCAGAGATAAAAAATAAAAATCTGGTTAGGTCAAAATTAAAAATGCTATAACTGAGATGTAAACACAAATGGATTCTGACTGCAAGGATGGATGAAGCAGAGCAGCAAATCAGTGAAATACATGATAAAATTATGGGAAATAATGAAGAGAATAAAGAAGGAAACAAAGGCAAAAGATCATGATACAAGACTTAAAGAACTCAGTAGCTTTTTATAGAGAAATAACACTCATATCATAGGAGAACCAGAAGATGGAGAGAGAGAAAGGTAGGGAAGGTTTATGTGAGAAAATTATAGCTGAAAACTTCTCTAACCTGGGAAAGGACAGACATCAAAATCCAAGACACATAGAGAACTCACATTAAATTCAACAAAGACTGGTGTTTTTAAGAGTGTCTTATGGCAAGATGGCAGAGAGGAAAGGAGCTCTGTAAACTCTGTCCGCCCCATCTATTGAACTGAGAGGGATATTGCTCTCATCTGCGAGAGCGGAAGGAGAAAATACGGACCCCAGAAAGAATAGAACATCAAGAATACCTGAGTGAGTGGGGGCGAACGGGGGAGATCTGAAGGCGAGCCAGCCTGGGACAGGCAGGGGAAGTGGGACCACCAGCCCAACGCGGGGGAAGCACGCGGAGCCAGAGAGACAAAGGGAAGAGACAGGGGAGCACAGCTCCCGGCTTTTCTCCCGGCAGTGGAGTGCAGCGGCGCCAGGGGCGCGGACCTCCCGGGTGGAGCCAGAGCAACAAAGGGAAGGGACAGGGGAGCGCGCCACCGGGCTTTTCTCCCTGCAGCAGAGCGCAGCGACGCTGGCGGCGCGGACCTCCCTGGCGGCGGAGAGCCAGCGCAGCATGGCAGCACCGGGAACGCGAACCTCCTGGGCAGCGGAGACCGGACAGGGCGAGCAATTTGAACTTCGTTTTGGGAACGGGACCATGGACCGCATTTCCACGGCGCACCTCACCCCCTGCACGGACTGCGCCAATTTCGGGTGCCCACAGGGAAAAAATAGGGTCCGCACCTACACGACCTGCGACAAGGAGTCTCGGGCGGGTGGAGGCCTGGGGGCGTGCTTAAATTGCAGGAGCTCCCAGCTCATCTCCAGCAGCGCACAGTGCCTTGAACAACAACTACCTATCGGTAACCAAGAGGACTCAGTTTTTTTCGTTTGTTTTTTGTTTTTTGTTTTTCTTGTTTTTTTGTTTCTTTTCTTTTTTTCTTTTTCCCCTTTTCCCACATTGCAATAGCGATCCTGGCTAGGGGTGGAGACTCTGCAATTGAGTCTGTGAAGGTGCACACTTCACCTCCTGCTGCTCATTTTGCCTCAGGCAGGGGCGGAGCCTCTGAGAATAGACTCCAAGACCTACCACAACAAACCACGCCTATCCACCAGGAAGGGGGGGGGAGCTGCTGCTGCCTTTATTTTTTTAATATAAAAATTTTTTTTCTCTTTCTTCACCTGTTTTGTACTTATTTCTTCATCATTATTACCTTTTTTCCTTTTTCCTTATCCAATTCCTTTAAATTTTACTCCTTATTTTCTTTTCTCCTTTCTCCCTTACAGTTTCACCTTCTTGCAACCCAGATATATTCTCCTGTATCTCATCCTTACCTCTCCCCTAAACTGGTCATACACTTTTAAACGGTCTACTGTCCTTTGTTGTCTCCGACCGCCTTTCATATACATTTTTTTCTTTCTTTTCTTCTTTCTCTTTTCATTTTCTCTCCTTCTCTTCTTTTCGTCTCTTTCCCTCTTATTTAATTTCTCTTCTCTCCCCCCTGTAATGTGTTTCTTCATTTGATTTGTATGTGTATATGTGTGCTTCTGTTCCCTCTGTGTTTGCCAGTCTGTTTTCCTTTATAGGACTACACCAAGAAACAAGCCAAAGTGTGCAAGAAGGCGAGTCACAAATATT
>PJEM01011475.1:0-53902 GCA_004023845.1 Helogale parvula | reverse complement strand
GCGCACACGCGAGCCACCGGTTCCCGTGCTGTCCCGTAGTGCGGACAGGCGCACACGCGAGCCACCGGTTCCCGTGCTGTCCCGTAGTGCGGACAGGCGCTCACGCGAGCCACCGGTTCCCGTGCTGTCCCGTAGTGCGGACAGGCGCTCACGCGAGCCACAGACATTAAGGAACACATACACGATCTATTAGAAATGTGAGCACGTGCACATTTTTACAAAAGAAGCGGTCGGTACCTTATAGTTAGCGTGAGTGGCTTTCAGCACATCGTGCAACTTGAGGTATGAAGGAAGGTGGTAGAAGCTCCCCAGGGACGAGGACTTACTGGCGGTCACGGGCCCTGAGGTGTCGGGCTGCCGAGAGGCTGTAAGACACACCACACGAGACAAACTTTTAGGTCAAAGGTACACGCCTGTCGAGTTTAAAAGAAGTTACAAGCAATCATGGTTTTTAAAGATAGTCTAGTAGAGTAAGATTCAAATTCTTCCCCTTTTGGATTAATTAGAAGTAACAAAAAATCGACCAATAAACGATGCAGAATCCAGGCAGTCCCCAGAAAATAACCGGATCAGACGGAAAAAAACGGCGGTGTAACACTGTTTGTTAAGGTCTCGCTGCCACTTTGCGAGCCAGAGAAGCGACCTGTTCCACGGCCTCCGGCCGACCGCCCGACCCCCCGGAGCCGGGGCTCCCCGCGCGTGGTGGCACTGAGGCCTGGCCGGAGCAGCTCACAGGCCCTGGAAGCAACCAACGTGCCTAAAACCGTGAAGAGCACACACATGATCATGAAACGGACAGGAAATACTAAAATGCCAAGCGCTGTATAAAACTATTCTACTTCAGTTTTAAACACCTTCGCCTCGGAGCCCTTCGTGGATTTAATCCACCAGAAAGAGTACCAGTGACATACTGATAACTTTAGTTTATGAAGTTCTGAAGCCTGTAAAGCTGGCAAATCCTCCTGCGGCCCCAGAGTCAATCCGTAGAAAAGAGCACCTTTTACAAAGCCTTACCGTAAACGCTCCGTAAGCAAAACGACTAGAGACCACGACTGCGCAGGCGCCGTGCCGACAGGTTTGTGGGAGTGCGACAGGGCAGGTCGCCCCGGCTCCGCTAGGCCATCCCCAGCAGCTGCCTGGCCGGTGGAAACGGCAGCGTCCCACCGCAGCCCTGGCCCCTTCTGTTCTGAGACCGTCCCAGGTCTAGAAGCCGCTCCATCGTCTGAGCTCTCGGGTCCCGTTCGGTCACATGACAACCCCACAGAGCGGTCTAATCGTAAACCTGCCACTTCCAACTGGAGAGGGCCTCACAGGTCAGAACCAACTGCTTCCTCCACCAGCTCTGCTCCTGGCTGTCTACACCGCCTCCCTCACTGAAGCTCAAGTCTCTTCTACCCTCTTCTACAGGGAAAAGCGGGGCGGCGAGGACAGCAGGCAGGGCTCCTCGCTAGTGGCCAGACGCCTGCAGACCTCTGTGGCCATACACACAGAGAGCCTGAGAGGCGCCCGAGGCTGGGGCACGGTCTGCACACAGCTAGGGGTTCACGGTTACACTGGAACGCACACCGGGGAGACCCTCTGGCCCCCGTGCTCCCGAAACACCCCAAGTCACCACATTCACCTCGCACAAGCAGAAGCCTCAGTCCTGGCTTTCGAGGACTTCGATGACACACGGCGTCCCCGCCCGTCACCACTTCGTACCTGGACTGGCTTCGCTGCCTTTCTTGGGGCTCAAGGGCGCAGAGGCCTGCTCTCCTGGCTCTTTCTCCTTTCCCTTCCGGCGGATCGGACTCAGAGAAGGCGGGGTCGTTAGGGACGGCAAGGCTGCCTGCAACGAAAACCAACCTGTGCAGGAAGCAGAACCAGCGTGCAAACTGCGAGTCGCAGCTGTGGTTTCTGTTCCTGGAGAATCAACCCGGGCAACCTCGTTTCCTGAGTCCTCATCTACGGAGCTGACGCACGTACGCGTGCCAGCTTCGCTAACCCTCACCACCTTCGCACGCGGCCGGACTGACCCAGAACTTCCTCACAGGAGGAAGGCCTGCGCGTGGAGGGCCAAGGCCCGGCGGGGGGTCAGGCGGGGCCCACCCCTCACCTCCAGTGGCAGCCAGGGGGCTCAGTGGGAGCCAAGACAGGGAAAGGGGTATGAGGCAACATCTTAGACCCCAGTTTTCAAACGATGAAATAGGCTCAGACATGATGGAACCTATCCAACGTCAAGGCTAACAAGAAGCAGAGCTGAGCACAGAACTGCAGGAGGCACACAGAGTAGACGCTGTAGGGGCCACGGGGCGTGGGCACTGGGCCCCATCTCTGCTGCTCTCCCTGTAGTGTCAGGGAAGCGGAAGGAGTATGGCAAACAGCCGCTGTCGGGAGCACAGATCCATGAAAGATCGACCGCATGGTCCCCTCCCCTGAAATGTCCGCCGTGGGCTGGTCACAGAAAGCGCAAGTAGGTGGTGGCTGCCTGGAGCTGGGGGGCCCAGGAGGCTGGGGGTGACAGCTAAAGGGTACAGTGCTCCTTTCCGGATTCTACCTGGGTGGTGGTGATGGCCAAGTGGCTCTGGGCGCCCTAAAACCCCTGGACGCCACGGTAAGCAGCTGGCTTGTCCAGCATGGCGGTTACGCAGCAGCTGCTGGGGGAGTTAACAGTGCTGTCTCAGCAAGAAGGAGAAGAAAAGAGGCTATAGCAACGCTCCGTCAGGCCACCAGTTTGCACCGGAATAGCGGCAGTGAACACAGAGAAGTGTGTGTGTGTACGTGTGTTTTTGTGTGTGCATAACACATGCATGTGTGCACACGTGTATATGTTCTTGCAAGATACTCATCAGGGAAAACACAGGACTTCGTGTGCAAAAACAAGGAACTATGACGACCGCTACGTTTGCAGCCGATGAAGCACGAAGTGCGGGGAGCAGGGCAGGCGCGGGCAGGGGCGAGGCAGGGGCGAGGCTGGGCAGCTCAGATCAGAGCACGCCCCAGACCCGCGTGCCATCCTAGGAGACACATCGCACGTCTCTGGACTGACGCCCGAAAGACAGACCTGGGTCTCTGACGTTTAAACCCTGATGACAAGAGCAGGCCACCCCGGGCTGCCCCGTCCCACACAGGAGCCATCATCTCCACGTGGACATTTACATTTCACGACAAACAACATCAGAAATTCAGTCCCACAGGTGCGCCGGCCTCTTTCCAAGTGTTCAGTCCCCACGTGTGGCTGGTGGCTACTGTCCTGGCCGGCCTAGACGCCAGCGTTCCCAGCAGCACAGAGACTCGTGCCGGCCAGCACTGGCCCAGGAAGGAGCGAGAGAGGCCCTAGGACAGAGCTGGAGACCATCCGAGGTGGGCAGGGAGGTGAAACGAGGAGAGGGCCCCGGGAGCAGACCGGAGGCCTGCGGGAACAACCGATTCAGGACCTGTGCGGCGGTCCCGAGTGACAGCAGGTGAAGACAGGACCCGAGACGTACCCACAAGACCCCAGGACCGGTCCTGGCAGGAAGAGGTGCTGTGCAGAGTGGTGGCCGAAAGCCGACCAGCTGGCGGTGGGGGAATCGATGGCCGCAGGTGCGGGAGGCACTAAGGTGTTAAGTGGGGACACGGGCTCTTCAGAGAAGTTTGCGGTGGCGAGGAGGCCGAGCGGCAGTTGGAGGAGAACGTGAGGTTAGAGGTGCTTATCGAGATGGAGGACACAGGAGAGTGTGCGCCATCGGAGGCCACGGTCCGTGAACTCATCCGGCTTAAATTCACGGTGCAAACACTTTACCATTTGTTGGGAAGCTGATGTGATCGAACTGCACTTCACAGAAAAGAAAGCCACCTGCCGACATCCGGGAGACCGCAGGCGACTCAGTCAGCCCGTGAGCCAGCAGCATCAGTGAGGGGCTTTCTTGGCTAGTGCCGAAGGCCAAGAACGAGGCCGGCTTCCCCCTCAGAGACGACATGCCCGGTGACGGCACCGGATGACGCGTCCTGGTGTTAAACTCAGTGTCACCACGCGAGCAGTGTTGTTCATTTAAAACGAGAGAGAGCACGGGAGGGACAGGGACAGGTGGGTCAACCACAGCGTGCCGGACGCCCCGCCGTCACCCTGCTGGGAGGGCCGCCGAGTTACCTTGATGGCCGGCCCGGGAGCCACATCGTCCAGCACGTGGGCGCAGATGTTGACCACCTTCAGCAGGTGCGAGAAGAGCTGCTCCACCATGGGCACCAGGGTCCGGTCCCCCAGAGCCGGCCACACCTCCTCCTGCCTGGCCTCCTCCTCAGAGGCGCACGAGCTCCTCAGAGATCTGGGGGCGCTGGCTGTGATGCGGCACCACGTGGGGAAAAGAAACCGGAAGGCAAGCGTTCAGACCCGTCCGCTCTCAGTCTGCTGGGCGCCTCCACCCCGCGGACCTTCCTAGCGTCACCACCGCACCAACGCCCAGCCAGGACGTGCCAATCCCCCCGCGCCCCGGATCTTTGCAGCCCCAAGAACCCCTGTTCGACCGGTGGCCGAGGCTGCCCATCCTGCCGCTGCACCCTCTTCCAGTCAGCCCACAGCCATCATCGTGTTCAGACTCTCGCCTCCCAAGTGGGTCTCCCCGCCTTCTCCTCCAGGCCACACTGACGCCGGCCGAGGGACCGGACTTGCAAACGCACCAGCCCCACGGCCAGCCCCTCCACCAGGCTCTGCCACAACGTCACAAAGCCAACAGGACAATCGTCCGTGAGGAGCGCTTATCGAGGCTGCCCCACCTGTCGGGGTCGGCGGCCCCCCTTCCCCACATCCTCCTGCCAGTCCTCGTCCTCACCTAACACCCCAAACTACCTGCAGTCCTCAAACGTCACAGACTTTTTGTGTTTCTGTGCCTCAAACAGGCTACGTGCTCCGTCTGGTGTCCGAGGAGAGTGATCACAGCCACCTGGGCAGCCACTGTGATCCGCTCACGTGTGTCGCCCCCTGAATCCACATGTGACTTGTGAATGGAGCCCACGCGCTGCCCGTTCTTACAGCCGCGGTGCCCGGGGCTGTGCCTGGCACATGGTGCCCACGAAAATGAGCTCAGGGACGAGTCACCTGTAGCCGAGGGGCCGGGCAGGAAAAGGGCTCCTTTAAAACAGCCGGCCCGGAACAGTCACCCACAGCTCACATCCGTGCATGCGGGTGACATGGGGACCCTGAGGAGGGGCTGGAGCCACCCTGGCGACGGCCTCACAGTATTTCTCCTTCTCACGTGCACCACCCCATCCCTCAAAAAGACACTGACAGCCATGGACCCGAAGCCCCTGCTGCACCTCGGCACCAGTACCTGCAAGCAAGTTTCCGGCCAGCACCAGAGCGTCCTGGTGCGCAGAGAGGTCCAGCGGGAACCACGCCGACGACAGCAAGGTGAGGACCACCGTGGCCATGCCGACGGTGCAGCTCTTCCGAGACTCATCGGACGCGCTCAGCGGGGGCGCCCTGCAGGCCGACACGTGCAGGGTCACATGACAGAAGCTGTAAAGCAGCCCGCCTTCTCCAACGAGCGAGGAGGCGGGTCACCGTAGGGTTCGTACCAGCTCACAAAGCGACTCCACAGTTGTTAACCAGCAACCTTCCTGCACATATGCCTCAGCGCCACACAAGTCAGAGAAACGAAAACAGACAGCAGATCTGATTAAAACTATTGAGGGGCGCCTGGGGGCTCAGGCAGTTAAACGTCCGACTTCGGCTCAGGTCATGATCTCACGGTTCACGGGTTTGAGCCCCGTGTCGGGCTCCGTGCTGACGGCTCAGAGCCTGGAGCTGCTTCAGATTCTGTGTCTCCCTCTCTCTCTGCCCCTCCCCCACTTGCACTCTATCTCTCTCAAAAATGAATGCTAAAAAAATAAAAAATAAAAATAATTTAAAAAGTGACAGTGAGTCCCAAAATTTTTCTCACTCATGGGTATACATAATAAAAGTTTATTTCTTAGTATCACAGGAAACTCAAAATTATTTCACAGATGCTATTAGGGCCATCTACTGGAAGAAAATCATTTTAAAATGAAAACAGCCAATATAAGTACAAGTTCCTAAATTACTTTAGGAAAAAAAACCACTGTAGCTCATCATGATCTTAAATGACAGGTCACATTCGGTTTCAAACAGAAAACGTTTCCAAATCTCCATTACAGAGTGAAGAGTTCTGGAGAGAATCCTGACGCCCTCCAAGCACTGACCCCCACGGGAGTCCCAGCTAACCAGGGCTTCGGGGGGCTCCGTCGCCAGCCAGATGGGCAGAGGCCAGCCTCCCGCTGGCTACTCTTCCGAAAGGTCAAGCGGATTAAAGATTTAGGAAAGAAACAAGGAGACCCCCAGTGACCACGTCCGTGGCCCGCGAGTGAACAATACATACCCACAATGCCAGCCCAGACTCCACACGCAGACCGGAAAGGCGGCGGAGAGAAGACACAAGGCCTCGCAGCACCCGAACTGAGGAAGGAGGACAGGAAGGTCACACCCACGCACCAACAAGCGTTTTATCAAAATGACCCTCCTTTCACCCTTTACAGAAAGCGCACACAACGCAAACAGAACTGCGATCTTCTCTGTTCTATAAGGGGACGGACTCGGCCTTCACCGGCAGAACTGCACCAGTGAGACGCAGGCGCGAAGCAGAGACCATTCTGCGGCGTGACCAGGCGCCAGCAGCCGGCACCCACTTCTGCTCACGGCGGCGCCGGCCCGCACCCTCCGCACGCCCTGTGGCTCCCGCGCTCGGCCTCACTGATGGCCGCCTCCTGACCAGGCCGCGAGGGGCACAGGACAGGGACCCTGTCTCTGCTTACATCCCAGGCCTAGAAGAGTGCCTGACACATGGCAGCCACAATCAGTACAGACAAATGAAGCTGTGGGACTTTAAGTGACTCAGGAAGGGCAAACTGCAGCAGGCCGAACAACACTGGGTTTCAGACGGCCCAGTCCCGCCTGCGGGGGGTTTTCTACAACAGGCCAACGCTGCTTCTGCCACATAAAACAAATGACAGGGCGTAAGCTGGTAATCAGCAAATCAACACAACTCCCTCTAACAGTCTCTATTTCTAATTATGAAAGTCACGCTTGTTTGTTGTAGAAACCTTATAAATATCTAAAAAATATAAAAAAGGAAACAGAACTCATAGTCCTAAAATCCATCTTGGCCATGTTCTGCCGGCCGTCTCCCTGGGGCTCTGAGAAGCGTGCGCGTGGGAACACGACGTTCCCAGCGGCCGGGGCTGCACGCAGCCCCCGGGGCCTTCGCGCTCGCGCTCTCACGGCGCAGATGGCGTCTCTCCACGCTCCGCGGTCACGGGTGTGACGGGCGCACAGGCTTCCGCCGTGGTCACAACGCGGTCGCTCCCACACTCGGGGACTTGCAGGCACGGAAGCCTTTGCTGGCGTCTCTGGCTCTTGCCCGTGCGCCCGGCACACAGTCCCCGCGTCGGCTCTACCAGCGGCATTTGGAAGTCCTGACGCGTTACCAACCCGGATTATGGCCATGCTCGCTCTCCCTCTCACGTCTTTCTGCACTGGCTGAATTCTTTTACCTTCAGCACGTGTTACTTTAATCAGAAATAAGACGGGTGTTCACATGCCAGCCTGTTCCCGGAGACACCAGGCCTTGGGAATGTGCCCCACAGAGAAGGCTAACCCGAGCCCCTCCCCTCACCGTCAGGAACCGACTGCACAAGCCACCCAGGATCACCTTCGAGAACACCAGCCCAGGAGACTTACGGTGAGCGCTCGAGTGGTCGACGTGACCAGCTCGTGGGAAACTGCCGCGATGACTCTCGAGAGGTTATTTTCCACAGTGACATCTGTCATGCTCGGCAGTAGGTTATAGCCCCTGTATATCCTAATAAGAAAAACATGGAACACAGAGACTTCAAATCCACTACTAAAGCGTATGGCGGTTTCAAAACTCAAATGGCATTTCAAAGTTAGACTAAAGCCTCTGGGAAGTTACAACAGCCCGGACTCTGAGGCGAACGAGAGGCTGGACACGCCCCCGGTTTTTAGGGTCCCTCCCCTCCCCCGGCCACAGCCTGGCCTGCAGTCTCCCCACCCACCAAAAGCGGGTTTTTCAACTCCAAAGTTGGAAGGAATCCTTCTGGAAGCTGCCCCGATTCCAGGAAAGAAGACAGCGCTCTCCCCGGTGCAGGAGCGCCGTGTGCACACCGTCAGCCCCCGGCCCGCCAGCGGGGCCCTCGCGGGACTAGTGCTGGGGGGGATCCACTTCTGAACCCTCGGGGTCCTCAGGACCCAGAGACAAATCTCAGGAAAACAGTTCTTTTCTCTTCTCCCACAAATTCCCCAATGGCAGGCGGCGAAGGCACGGGCGGCCACCGCGGCCACCCCAGCGGGGCCGGTGGGGGGAGGTGCGGGGCCACAGCCAGTGCCCGGGCAGTGTCACACTCCTCTCTGCTGGCACTGAAATCGTCACTTTCTGAAACGACCCTGTGACACGGCGGGTCACCCAGGCCTGTTCAGCCCCTGATGACCAGACACTCTCAAGAGACTTTTGCTTCTCTTAACGGAATTTTACCTTGAATAAATAATCTCTTTTCAGACAGAAGAAAACACCACTTCTGAGGTTTAAAAAAAAAAAAAAGGGAATTCTCTGAGAAAATTTTCATGTGTTTTTCTAAAGCAATCTTTACATGAGAAGAGAAAGTCCTTATTTAGGAATCACTTCACACCCCGATAAGCTGAGTTCCAAACTCAGAGCAAAAGCATCGAACAAACTTCTCCACTTCGACGCCACTCAGTCTGAGTTTTTAAAAAACTGCCACTAACAGAAAGGAGAGTCACAAACAAAACTCATGTCTGCAATAACATTTACAACAGTTACAACGGCCTGACAGTCTCCCGTCTTCACGTCTGCAGGCTTCTCTGCAGCCTCCGCCTCCAGGGAGCCCTTCCTTCCCGCGAGTGGTTCTGCTCCGGGGACTTTCTCCCCGAGACCCGGTGGGGGCTGCTCGCGACAAGCGGGAACGGGACCGCTGCGGCCCGCCGCCGCCACCCTGTAATCGCCCTGTCACCTCAGAATGAGGGGGCCTGACACCACCTCCGGTCTCCTCGCTGGCAACGCAAGGTAACTGAAAAACTTAACGACAGGCTTTAGCTACGACGCAGCCTAAGAGTCAGGTGAAAACACACTCGTCGGTCCGTGGCCTGTAAGGAAGGGACGAAGAGGTGGCTGGCGTGGCTGGCGTGGCTGCCGCGGCTGCGGCGGCTGCGGCGGAGCCGATGACATGGAGAGGCGACGGCACCCCCGGCCAGAGAGCGGTCCCACACCGACCACCTACGCAAACACCCTCCCGCAGAGCGTGGTCTCTAGAGAGCACGACGTTACAGACTGAGGCCCGAAAGACAGGGGTCAGGAAGGGCCTCCGCCCGACGACAGCAGGACGCAGTCGGCTCGCCTACCTGGTGATGGTGCTGACGGAGAAGTGGGAGGGAGGCGGAGTCTCGTGCATGAGGAGTTTCAGGTAAACGCTGCTTTGATCTCGTGCCACGGCCACTACTGGGTCAGCCTGTCCTTGGTCACATTTATAAAACAGCTTCGGGACAAGCCTAACATGAGAGCAAGGTTTATTTACTTAAGAAAGTTTGTGAAACTCACCTGGGATTCATCACCTTCTCCGTCCAGATGGTTAAGCCTGAAACACAGTCAACCCACAGACCACCCCGCCTTGTTCAGGGTGACATTCCGGCAACCAGAACGGGGGGTTCCGATCACACCACCTCTGAAATAACTAGTGCTGCACTTCCTTTTTGTCGGGTGTAGAATTAAGTACTTTCCTTTACATACAATAAAATGCACTGACTTAAAGTTCTCTTTCTGGGGCGCCTGGTGGCTCAGCGGGTTAGCTATCTGACTCCTGATTTCAGCGCAGGTCATGATCTCACGGTCGTGGGACTGAGCTCCGTGCTGGGCGTGGAGCCTGCTTAGAAGTCTCCCTCTCCCCCTCTGCCCCTCTCCAACTTACGCGCACGCGCACAGGCTCGCACGCGCACTCCCTCTCTCAAATCAAATAAATAAGTAAATAAACAAACAATGAAGTTCTCTTTCTAATCATCTTGAGCAGCACGAGCCTGAAGCCTCCACCCACAGAAAGTCCTGGCACAGGGCAGCCCTGAAGGCCTGGGGCTGGCCCCTGCTGGCTCTGCGGCCCTGCCTGCAAAGCTCGCCCACACGTTCCCAGATGGCGGAGCTCCGGCTGAGGTCCCTCCCAAATCTACACTCAGCCCAGAAGCAGCACACAGGAAACGTTTCCTGAAAGAACAGAAGGGCTCACTCCTGCAACCGACACTCGGTGTGCATTCTGCAGGAGCGTACTCACGCACTCGTGGACAGGACTCATAACTTCCAGAAACAACAGTTTTAGCACATTGGTCTGCAAACCCCACTATCTTTAATTAAGGTCACTCTCCTCCTCGGAGATACAGTGATAAATACGATTTTTCTAAGATAAAACAAATGGCTATCATTTACAGGAAACGGTAAAGGTCCAAAATCATCCATTAGGTGAGTCATACAAATGGAGTTAAGCTTGTGAAAGGGTGCGTCTCACAAGCAATCAGAGAAATGCAAAGGACGACCCTGAAGGCAGAAAGGATATACATGAAATTGGAACTGTGGTTTTGAGTGATGTGATTAGAAAGATTTTTATTTCCATTTTTGTATTTTCCCTAAATTTTGTGCAGTAAACTTGTATTACTCTGAGAAGATAAGGTTTTTTCTATTATCATTATCATGTTTTACAAGCCGGCAGGCACGGGCGGGGGAGGGGCGGGGGGAGGGACCCTCCTCAGCGGCTCCAGGCCCAGCGCGGAGTCCAACTCGGGGCTCCGTCTCACAGCTGCGAGATCGTGACCTGAGCCAAAATCAAGAGTCAGGACGCTTAACTGACTGAGCCACCCAGGCACCCCAAAGATAAGTTATTTTAAAAAGAATAGGTAAATTTTAAGGGATATAAAATCATACAAAGCCATGAAAAATTTTTAAAAACATCAAAAAGCTTGGCCTCGTAACCCAATTGCCAGGAATTGATTCTATGGAAAAAATTTATATGTAAACATTTATGTGTAATAATATTTACTGACCATTATCCATTAGGTCAAAGAAAGCTTAATATCCAACCAAATAATATTTTTATAAAGAAGGTTTATCACAACTCTGGAGTGAATTACTGGCCACGAACTAGGATTTCCAAACGCTGCTCAGAGCCGTCCCCGATCTCCCGCCGTGTGCCGTGTCCCGTCCTTCAGGACAGAAGCACAAGCACACGGGACCCAGCGCCGCCCTACGGGACACCGGTTTCGTCCCCAGAAGTCTGAGGGCAGGAAAGGGCTAGTGATACAGCAAGTGGAAATGCCCCAGAGGACACGCATCAAAGAGCTAACAGTGAGTATGTCCGGGGAGAGCCGAGGGACTTTGATTTTCCCCTCCGTCCTCTCTTCTCCGAGGCCCAGCTTGTGACAAAGAGCACGGCGCCTGCCGCTGGGAGGCCAGCGCCCTGCCGCCGTCCCTTCCTCACCGCAGACACCTCGGGGACGGCTTCGGGGCGGCCGCAGGCGCACACGCCGCGGGACGCGGACCTGCCCTCCTCGTGCCGCCGAGCGCGCTCCCCACGAAAGGGAGCAAAGAGCAAATACCTCATCAGCGCGGCCGCGGCCACGTGTCGCACCCTGGGGTCCTCGTCCCCAAGCAAGTAGATGACGACGTTACTGAGCACTCGGTCTTGCAGTTTTAAAAGCTTCAGAGAGAAGGAAAAAAAACCGATGCTGACGTGTATTTAACTGAATTCACGGAAGGTATTCTGGAAGGCCAGGGAGGAGGACTCAGGGCCACCAGCCTCACCCCCCCCCCCCCCCCCCCCCCCCCCCGCCCCCGCAATCACAACGGTCACGATCTAAACCGCAGGATCGGTCTGGAACACAGAGCGCGTGAGAAAGTCCCCACCCCTGGGAAAGGGCAATTCCTGGGGGTGACGACGTGGCCTCACAAGAACGGACGGCTCACCCCGGTGTAATGATGGGCCCCTCTGTGCAGGTTTTCGGCTTTCGCCTCCAAAAAGCTCACCAGCCTGACAAAAGAACATTTTTAACACGACATCATTCCGTTACTCGACGAAGGCCCACTGTGGGCCTGGAGGCCGGCTCCAGCGCGGGCCGGGAGCGGCACTTCCCGAAGCCCACAGAAGGATGAGTGTTTTTAAACAAGTACGCTCTATGTCCTACTCTTCATTTCAGACTCAGTAAGATAGTACTCAGCACACTGTTTTTCTTCAAAATAAATACAAACACGTATTACAGCGAGAGTCCACACGGCCTCAGAGTGAGCTCCAACCCCCACCACGGGAGGGGAGTGCGGGCCGTGGGGAGGGGGCCTTCTGCACACCGGCCGCAAGGCCTCGGGGGGTTCCTGGCCCCAGCCCAGGGTCCCGATCTGCGAGGCAGAGGGGAGAGCACGCCCTGACAGAGGTGTTCTGAGGAAAAAAGGAAATGACCATGGAGGGCACCCAGCTCTGAGCCTGCCACGTAAGAACCACTTTATTACAGTGGCTTGAAAAAACCCAAACACCTGGATAATAAATTTCCCCTTCTAAAAGAAAGCATTTAAAGAAAACATCTGACACCACACGTCCTGTTTGAAAACAAAAACCAAATCAAGTTATTCTGTAGTCGCAAGGATGTCCAAACGGCCCGTGTGACCTCCATCCGGTGCGGTGAGGAGAACGCTGCTTTCCCACGAGCCCACGTGATCTAAGTGCGGGCTCTCTCATTCCCGCCACCCAGGACGCTCAGATGACTGAAACGACCAGGAAGACCCACTCGTCCGCCTGATTTTAAATCCCCAGGCACGGGGCAAGCTGTGGAGGAAGCCAGCGCCAGCACCCACGCCGCCCAGGCTGCTGACTCACGGGTTAGCCGATAAGCATCCCTAATCAGGAACTCAACCGACCGACCCAGCCCTGGCGAGTCCGAGTAGCTCAGCTTTACTGGCCCGATGAGCCTGACCCACTTACCTAAAGTCAATCTCTGCGAGCGTTTCCAAGAGCTCTGTCCTCACCAGCCAGTAGGCGCTGTCCCTGAGGCTCAGCACATCGGTGATCAGCTGCAGCCCCAGGTCGCTGGAGCCACTGCTGCACAGACTCATGACACAGTGCTGGAAAACGAGGCGCAGCTAGGGTCACCCCACCCGCGCGAGGACACCACTCGTCCACACGCCCGCTGCCTCTTCTGGCGAGCGGCCGTGTTCCCTGCTGCCCGACGCGCCACAACAGCTCCTGTGGCTGCCCCTCCCGCCCCGCCGCGCAGATGCGGGCACAGGGGGGCACACAGCACGCCGTGACTCTGGGCCAGCTGCTTGCGCTTCCCTCTGCTCCCGGGAAGACGTCGACAGAAACCTGGCAAGTATCTGACGCTAAGGAACACTTGTAGCCGTGAAAGTTCGCAAGGGGGAGGTAAGCTATTGGTCTGGCAATCTGCTGGGTTTGGGTTTTGACTGGTTAATTTTTACCGTCGCTGGCTGGCCAGCAGTGGTTCATGAGCCAGCCCATTCATAAAGGATCAACACGCCACCAGGCACAGGCTGGAGCTGTGGCCCTGGCACAGAACAGAGGTGACTGGGGACGTGACCGCTCACTCTGACTCGGCCTTCTTGGGACCTAGGAGAGCCGTCGGTTTTTTAATCCCACAGTTTTACACTTAATGTTAGCAAGACAGATTTCTGAAGAGACCCTTTAAGAAAAGGTACGTTCTAACAAAGGTTCTGAGTGTTAAAACTTAAACTACATTCTATTAAACTGTCACTTCACTGGTGAGATGATCTTTCTACAGGTGAGTGGTGGACACACACGTGTTTATTACAGTTACAGCTTTAGGATGTCTGGAAGTATTTAGTATTGACCCCAAATTTAATTATAAAATGGTAAGATTTCCACTAATCTAATAACTGATTTCCACAAAAGACCATGCTCACCCTCACGGCTGTGCAGGCCAACTTGCAAGTAACAGAAGACTCATCCTTCAGAGTTTTCCGCAGCAAAGGAATGCAGTCCGCCAGAGAAAATGTGTTTCCTGACCAGAAGAGCAAACAGGAAACGTCTTTACGAACCTTGAACCTGGGAATTCTACGTAAAGAACGCACCGCTGCCGCCGCGTTACCTGTCAGAGCTCTCACGGCGCCCAGCCATTCTCCCACCTGGAAGTGGGACTTGCTGAGAATGGAGGAGATGAGGGCTCCGCAGAGAACGGCTGTGGCGCCTCGGACCTGGGGGTCCCCGTGGTCGATGTAGTTCAGGATGTCGGACACGTACTGCTCCTCTGCAGAGACAAGTTGCAGAGACAAATGGCCCAGTCACTGAGCAAGACCCTGCTATCACTTTTCTAACTCCAAATAAAAGCTTAATTCTTAAGAAAAATAAAAGGGGGTGAGTGGGTGATCCAGATCTAGAAAAGACATGAATGTAACAGCCATGAGTGGTAGAAAACATTCTGGCGTTTACAGATTCTAGATTCATCACAGCCTTGATAACTCTTCAACACAGATTTTTCTGGATTCTAATTCTAGGTTGCCAGCAATAATCAAAATTCCAAGATTTCACTTCAGAAAAAAAGATGAAGGAAACTCAAGCCCGTCCACACTTACCTAACAGGGATTCAGAAGCCCAGTGGGTGCCCTCGCCCCAAGAAAGGGAGAGAACGCGGGAGGACCCTTTTAGGAGAGCGGCTCCTCCCCCGTTTATGCCAGCGTGAGAGTGTGTCCCAGAACGTGTGCACAGGAGACGGGACCTGCTGGCCTCCGCTGGCCTCGGGTCCCACTTATCTCCAAGTGTGAACACCTGGCCTGGCTGAGTGTGACCCAAACAGCTTTGACTGCACACAATTCGTACTTTCGGTATAAATGCAACACACACGTAACTGGCTCTGATGTTCCCAGCTTTCTGCCGTTTTGTCATGTGTGTCCACACTACACACCACATCTGCAGGGAATCCAAAGAGCTGCAACCACGGCTAGTCCTGTGTTTAAACGGAGCTACAACATCGTTCAGACGCCACCAATTAACGCAAACCCCATCCTGGTCCAAGACGGACAGCGGTTTGAACGGCTCCCCAAGCGCCGCGTCACCGTGAGCGCGAGGCGGGCCGTGGTCACGTACCAGGGTACTCCACGGCGTCGAGAGGCGCTTTGTAAAGTTTGCTGAAGAAAGACTCGGGATGAAGGGCCACAGCGGCCCCCACACAGCTGAGCGCCAGTGCCTTCACGCTGACCCTCACGTCCCTGTCCGGAACCAGCACTGCAAAGAAACCACCTCGGTCACCCTCGGCTTCAGGGCGGCAAACACGCGGACAAACCAGTAACCCGCTCCCTCGGCGTCCCCTCCCTGCCTCTGTCTGTCAGCCAAAACCCCGCTCAGCTCCAGCTTCTACTCCCTCCCTCTGCTGCACAACGAGGCGCAAACGGGTCACTAAGTTGACCTTGAACTAGGGATTTCCTTCAACACTGCCCCTGCCCTGCTATATACGTACCATTTTTTTCTCCCGTCAGCAAAAAGGAAGCCGACAGCAGGCGGACACAATGGACGAGAGGAGCAGAATCGTCATCGGTAGACTGGCCTATGTCGCCTCTGACCCGGCAAGGCTACAGCAAGAGAAACAGACACCTGTCTGCCTTGTGGTCAAGGGGCCAACGCCTTCACTCACTAGAGCACTCGACAAATAGTTCCAGAGCAGCACTTGCGCCGGGCGCTGGGGACACAGAGACGCTGGTCTCCGTCACACACAGGCCTGAACCCCGACCATGGCGGAGCGGGATCAGAGTGGTCAGAGGCAGGCCTAACGCGGGGTCGCGTGGGCCGTGCAGGGATGAGCCCAGCGTGCAGGGAGAGCACGCGGGATGGAAGGCAGTTGGGACCCGGCATCAGGAGGCTGCTCCGGAAGGAAGGATGGCGGGAGCCATCGCGCAAGGAGACGTACTCCGGCCGAGAAAGAGCTCTAGGAAGGCCCAAAGCCAAGAGGGAGCAGACCTGGCGCAGGGGGACCTGGAGGAGTGCGGAGGCCGCAGGATGACTGAGCCTCTACAGAGGGACTAAGTACCAAACACTCTTTCTTGCCCTAGAGGAATTTAAAATTAACTGGGAGGACAAGACGCTTACATGTAAAAACGTAAGCAATCCAGAGATGTTTTACAAACCGTTCAAGGGATAAGTCAGCAACAACAACAAAAACCCAAGCATGATTAAAAACGGAGCGAAGGACTCCAACAGACACTCTCCAAAGACACATGAATGGGCAGCCAGCACATGGAAAGACGCACAACATCACCAATCGTTAGGGGAAGGCACGTCAGAACCGCAGCGACCCACACCCGCACCCAGCAGAACGGCTGCTGTGAAATCGAGTCAGGAAGCGGGCGAACAGGAGCCTGGGCGCCATTGGCAGGGACATAAGACAGAGCAGCCGCTGCGGAAAACAATGCGGCGGCTCCTCAAAAAAACCTAAAACTAGAATCCTCGTGTGGTCCTGGGGACATCACATCCCAAGAGCTGAGAGCAGGGTCTTAAAAGAGACGCGCACACCCCAGGTCCACACAGCGTTACTCACAAGAGCAAGAGATGGAACCCACGTCAGTGGGTGAACACAGAACAAAATGTGGGGCACACGTTCGGTGGGACCGCACTCCGCCTTAGAAAGGAAGGCCGTCCTGACCCCCGCCACCACACAGGTGAACCCGGACCACATTACGCCAAGTGAAATAGGCCAGTCGCGAAAGGACCAATACTCGGTGATCTCACTGATGTGATGAGCTTCCTGGAGGAGTCACATCCGCAGAGACGCAGAGCAGACGGTGGGAGCCAGGGGCTGGGAGGGGGAGCACGCTGGGGGGCGGGGGGCGGTGTTTAATGGGGACGGAATTTCAACGTGGGGAGATGGAAATGGTGCCGGGGAGGAGGCTGGTGGCTGCGCGACATGAGGCACTTGTGCCTTGGGCTGTCCGCTCCACAGCGGTGACGACAACAACGTCGTCGTAAACAAACCGATGAAAGGAACAAAAACAAGACGCGTTGCGGGACGACGCAGGGCCGTCGGCGGGGAAGGCCCGGGAAGGCAGGGGAGGGGGCAGTCGGTGTCTGGGAGGGACTCCCAGCGAGGCGGGACCCCGGGCCACTCTCAAGCCTCTGGGGGCACTCGGGGGGGACAGGAAGGAAGAGCACACCTGGGGAGAGGCGGACGCTGAGAGACGGGAGGGCCGGGCGCGCGGCGCGCAGACAGCAGCCACGGCGGCCTCAGGCACTCACGTGCGCTCCGGCGCTGAGCGGTCTCGGGCCTCGACAGCTCACCTTGCTTTCTTGATCTGCTTCGGCAGCTTCATCTCTTGAGACAGACGTGTCTGCGCTGCCGTCAGAGGGCCGCCGGCCGTGGCCCGCGCCTTTCAGGAAATGTGCTTGCTGAAGGGCTTCAGAATCAGAGAGGTCGGAACTGAGTGACAAGTTTCCAATTAAATGACAAATATACACTTTGATGCAAAGCCAACAAGAAAGTACAGGACTTAGATCAAGAAAAAGGACGGTCATTCCTCAACGGAACTTCCTCATTGGCTAGTTACAACTCAGAAAACAAAGGTATCCTCTCGGAAGCCACGGCGAGGCGGAGACGCCGGGGCTGAAAACGCGACCCCTCGGGAGCCCGACGGAGCGCACGTACCCGCGGCAGGGTTTCGGAACGCGTCTGCGTCTTCCTCCGGAAGGACGTCGGCCGCCTCCTCGTCCTCGTCCTGCGGCGGGCCGACCTGCATCCCCGCGCACTGGCCGTCGGCACCATCTAGCACCTGCGCGTTCGAGAGGGGCTGGTGAGGGCGCGGAGGGACGTCCCCGAGGGAAGGTAGAGGCTCGGGCAGGGACCGCAGGGACCGCACCCCCCGCGCTAACACAGAGGCCACTCCCCTAAACGCACAGACGTGCACGCATACACCATCCGGCTCCGGGACCACACGTTGCCACTACATTAGAAAAAGCTTCCAACTATAAAAATTCAAAACAAATTCCAATCGGAAAATTCCTTTTTGACATTAAAAAAAATCTTAACAAAAATCTTTGTCTTCATAAGCAAATTTTACAGTAAGTCACAAATCTTAGACAAAAACCTGACACTACACCACATTAGCTTCTAAGCTGCTGGGACCAAATCAACTATGTTTTGGACACAGTATGTCACACATTTAGCCGTAAATGTAGATTATGATTCCATATTGCAAAATAATTTTTTCACATTCACTTGAAATCCCATGTTATTTGCCTGAAAACCTGAATGATGGAACCTCAGGACACTCATAATTACTGAAGTAAATGCTGTATCATTTTAAAAGTCCCTCCAAATCCTTATAATCAAATAAAAACGCCAAGCTACATGTTCAAAAGCAACCACGGAGGGAACACGTTCCTCCACGATCCTGATTAGTTTACTAAAAAAAGCTTTACCTCAGTGAAAAAAAAAAACTTAAAATGAGAAATCCTACCGTAATAAAAAATAATACTTTTTGAATATCTTACTACACGCGAGACAGGATCAAAAAGTGCTTTCCACGTATGGCCTCCCGTAACCTTCGTGAGCCTTCCAGCACCAGGACTGCCGTCCTCAATCGATGGATAAGAAAACCGAGGCAGGAAGGGACACAAGTGCCCCAGGCTGCACAGCTAACACTCGGCGGATCCAAGGTCGCGTGGTTCCCTGCCACAGGCCCTGAGCCACCACGCTGAGCTGCCTCACGAGGAAATTCCCCAACCCCTTCTCTTTGCTTCTGTTTTCTATGCCACTTATCATCACCTATTTATTTACTTGCCGATTGATTATCGGCTTATTATCTGCCCCACACCACATGCACATGCTCTAGAATAGGGATAGTCAGGCTACGACCTAAGGAGCAAAGCGGCCCACCACCTGTTTGTATAAATAAAGTTTTCTTGGAATGCTAGTTCATGGACACATTGTCTATGGCTGCTTTCACACCACAGCAGCAGAGAGGACTATGTGACACAGGCTGTGTGGCTCGGAAAGCCAAAGATCTCCACTGTCCGGTCCGATACGGAGTTCCGGGACTCCCACTCTAGGATGTTACCTTTCTGTGAGCGGTTTTGTATGCTGTGCCCTCTACTTATGCACAGCTTGGGAACCATCCCTGGAACGTAAAAGGTGCTCAATGTATTTGCTCAGTGAATAATTAATAATTACGTGACGGACATGGAAACGCCTCATAAACCAGGAAGAGCGACACCACCGTGGAAATCATCAAGGGAAGCCGCTCACTCTCTGCAGGCCAGAGACACCTGCGGAGGCCCCGCCCCCAACACTGTCACTCCATGAAGCCCTGGGGAACTTCAGGAGACCAGGAGTTTTCCGAATTTCCTAGTCCTGTACTCCTATCTCTAAGGAATTTACCAGAAATCACCCACTGTGAAGAGGCAAGACAGCCCATGGAAGGCGCACAAACCACACGGCAGAATCTGTCCCCAGCCACGTAACGCACTGCTCCTGGCCCAGCACGTTCCCCAGCCTCCTCCCTGCACACTGGGCGGAGCTTGCTCATGCCTCCCTCACCACTGCTGCACTCACCTACCCTGCCTCCTGGGCCAGGCCGAGCTCACACCCTCGCTGGCAGTGAGCCCGCTACTCTACCCCGGTAACTGTTGATCCGCGTGGCCGGCAGAAACCCCGTGCCCAGGACCCGACAACTGCTCAGTAGGGATGGGCAAGTGTCTTATCTTCTGACCTGTCGTTCAATGCTTTGGCATTCACCCAAGTAAAAAAACCAAAAAACACAAAAAACACAAAAACCATGTTCTTAATAAAATCTATTAAATGGTAACAGAACACTTAATAGTACAAATCGTTTTTTTTTTTTAATGGGGCGTAAAAATCAGCATAAACTTTTCCTGAGCTTTTTGATTAGACCATCCCTGAGGTGCTCCCTGTCCACTAGCTCAGAGAGCAGAAGTACTCAAATCCATGCTCTATAAGATGGGATATGTTGTAAAAGGTTTTGAAAAGCCAAAACATTAAAATTGTTAAAATAATGCACGGTATTAATGTTTTTAATTACAATGCAGTAAGACCACAGATCTGTTAATAACCGGCTCCTTATGGATTTCTTAAAGAAGGATTTAATCTGTGCCCAAGAAGTTCTTATAGAATGTAAAATGCACTCAATTTTAGCAACGTTCGTATCATCAACTAACCTAATTCCTGACCTCTGACCTCCACATTCAACACAAACGCCACTTGGCCATTTCCTGCAGCGAGGGTCTCAGGGGGAGCTGAGCTCTCCATTAACGACCTGAGCTGGGGAGCTCGGCACTCTTACTAGTGAGTCAGACGAGTCAGATGGGGAGGGAAACAGGCAGGAGGGTCTGGGTCTGGGCCTCCAGGCGAGGCCCCTCTGCACCCACTTACAATTTCGGAACTGTCTGAAGGGGTCACGGCTGAGTCGGGCCCTTCGGTGGTGGTCTGGGAGCTGTCACTGACTGGGGAGGAGGCCTGGGTGCCATCATTCAGGTCCATGGCTGGGTCGGATGGGACGGCGCTGATCTGGCTGGAGCTGTGGCTCAGGATGTCCTCCTCGTCCCCGTCGGTGGCCGCACTGGCCAAGTCACAGCCGGTCAGATCCACCGAGTCCGG
This sequence comes from Helogale parvula, assembly GCA_004023845.1. Lineage (NCBI taxonomy): Eukaryota > Metazoa > Chordata > Mammalia > Carnivora > Herpestidae > Helogale > Helogale parvula. The sequence goes on along the minus strand of PJEM01011475.1, from coordinate 33,240 downwards.
CTGCAGCGTGTGCTGTGAGCGGGGCTGCTCGGTGATGATGTCGTGCCCCACGGAGTCAGCGGCTGAGCCGGCAGAGCCGGGAGTGGAGAGCCCGGAAGAGGCCACCAGCTCGCCACCAATCTCACCCTTGGCCGAAGCTGAAGACAAAGAAAACACTTATTCCGCGAAGGGCCAGGAAAAACGTTCAACAGGGAACCAAATGTTTACAAAATACCCCAAAATTCACCATCACCAGATGTTTCAACTGCAAAACACCATGAAATACAGTAGAGTTCAAAAGCAAGACAACGGTGCCTTCTTCAAGCATGACTAAAACTGTGTTTTACTATATTCTTGACTCACCTTTTACTCTCTTACTACGTCGTATTAACAAAATAAAGACTCTCAGCAGACAGTCTGAAATGCTATCAGTATTCTGAAACGGGCATCTCACCGTAAAGCCTGGCGCCTGCTCAGTAACAGAAGCACTCAGAGCCCCTGAGCAACAGCTCCTGCTCGGCCCGGAGCGCCGCACACAGACTCGGCCACACACCGGCAGCCTGGCCGGGCGCGGGGCGGGCGCCTGCGCGCTCACGGCCAGCGGTGCACAGAACCGACGGGAGAGTCAGTGTCTGTGAGGCGGGCTTTCCTTCTCTGCAGACCCTGCTCGAGACCGCTAGGCCCGTCCTACACACTCGTTGGGCAAATGTGCAGCGTGTTTTCCTAGCTTCGTTTTTAAAGTCCTATTAAAAAGACACACGTGCTACACAAAATTCACTAGGAGAAAATCTGCAGCGAGCCATTCCCGGTGGTCCTCCCGGGGAGGGCCCAGAGCCAGTGGGCCCTTGAGCGCGACAAGGCTGCCGACATCTGCGATTCTGTTTCTGTTCTGTTTTTGTCATGAAAAAGAAAAATCCCTTCCTGTTTTGTAAAAGTAAATAGATGAATAATCACTACTGGGATTTTTCAGATTTTCCTTCCCAAACACCTTAGTCTTGCTTCAGTTGTCTAAAAATAATCTTTTGGACACAGGACTGTACAATCCAAACCCCTCTCGTTTAATCCAGTTTTTAGTATCTTCATCAACAATGATCTCTCATAAATGAATAAAAAATCTGTTAAGAAATGTAAATTTCTTTCAAGTTAAACTATCCACAACTTTTAATCCCATTTTCTCCTCAGGATCCCTGTAATTCATGAGACACTTACCCACCGTCCCCTACTGCATTAGAAGACCTATGCTCAGGGAGCACAAACCTAATTTTAAAAGAGCCTAAACCAAGGAACATAGCAAACATTTGATGCAAAAAACCACACGCAGACGTTTCAAAGTAAATGTTCTAAAAGAAGCGTGAATCAGCCACCATGTGAGCAAGCGGGCTGCACCGCAGCCCCCAGGAGCACAGCTCCTCAGGAGGGGCAGGACAGGGGTAGGGGAGGTGCAGGGAAGGGGCCAGTGGAGAGGAGGGCGGGGAGCACCTCTGCCCCTCCCTCAGAGCTACCTGCGAAGGCGGGGCTGCTGCCCTCCGACCTGGACTCGGAGTCGTCCTCCAAGGCGGCCGCCTCTCCGAAGGGCACCTTCCCTAGGAAACGACGCGGCAAGAGGCCATAAGCTCGCGGCACGAAGGACTTTGAAAACCAGACCGACGCACATGCTAAGTGGCAAGTCATAAGCGCACATTTAATTCACTCTCTCATACGAAAACATATGAAATATATTTTAAAATAAAGTATCTTTGTATGTCTAGTGGGCTAAACACAAAGAAGCCACAATATGATATTTGGGTATCATTAAAACCAATGAACCTACACGGAACAAAGTTAAAAGCAGTGATTCTCAAACTGTAACACCAAGTACTCTAATAATTAATAAGTATTTACTAACTTAAACCTGTGTTAGTGTCGAGGAATCTACGTTCTTATTTAATCCTGAAGATGTAAGCTATGGCTGGAACCAGTTCTGCTGGCGACCAGAGCGCACACGGAACTACCGTGCCCCTGAAACTGGCGCAGTGCTGCGCACGAGCCGACCAGAACTAAAATAAAATCGTGAAAACAAAGCAAAAAGACCATGAAGGTCACTTCTCTTCTGTTCTCTTTGAAGCTGCCAGGCTCTGTGGCTGACAATGGGGGGGGACGGGGTAACGGTAACTTCTGCACAGCTCTAAAAACACATCTACAGTTCTGGGTTCCCAAATTTTATCAATTTACAGTATATTAGTGAGAAAAAAAGAAAACAAAAGTTATACCATGATTTAACTGGACTAATTAATTAAATCATTACGGTTATGTTACCCATAGAGGTCATTAGATGCACGACAGAAGTCACTATTGACAATTTCCAACTTCTAACTTCACTACACTTCAAGAAATAGGTCACAGGTGCTATAACTTCCAGAAATCTATACAGCTGTGACATGAAAGGGGGGAAAAGGCAAGGAGAAAGCGAAGGATATCCAAAATCTAGATAAAAGTAACACGGCAACGTGGTCAACCCGCTAACGGAGCCCTCTAGCACAGGTCACGTGGTTTGCCTGGAGGGAGCCCTCTAGCACAGGTCACGTGGTTTGCCTGGAGGAAGAAGCAAATTAAAACCCCAGCATATGCACTTGGGTGCTGATGAGAACAGTCTTTGTCCTTGGAATCCGAGGTTTGCCGCTCTGACCCAAGAAGCCCACCCCAAGGGGTGCAAGGCCAAGGCTGCTGCCAGAGAGGCCCCAGGGCACAGCACCCCCACCCTGCCATCCCACACGCTCCCACAGACGTGCAGGTCTCACTCGACAATAAAGGATTCTGCAACTACATCAAAAAAGCTTAAAAACTGCAGCTCCCCGTGAAAAGGGAAAACAAAACAAAACAAAACAAAAATACTAGAAAAACGGAAAAGATACTGAGGACACGACAACCTCCTAGCCAGAAGGAAACCACTCAGCTCGGTGGTGGGAGTCCGCCCGCTGGGTCTCCTCCCCGGAGAAGGTGACGACGCAATAAGGCACGCCTCAGAGGAACTGAGCTACCTGCCGAGAAAGTCCCTTTCCTGGAAGCCCCGTGGCCTTCAGCAGTCTCAGTGTTTCCCCACGGTCCCAAACCTGGCGAAGTGGCCCACACACTACTGATTCTAAGTTCTAGGGATGTTGACACAATCCCGTCACGGCAGAGCGGCACTCCTGCTGAGATCCCGTTCAATACTGCAAATCATATTAGCCATTAGGCTCTCAAACACTCGAGAAAAAAGACGCTGTATATTATACCTCAATGAACTGTAAAAAAGATTAGTCTTTTAAGATTTCAAAATAGAAAACGGCAGCAATCCTGTCCCACGGAGACCCAGGTCAGAAAAGAAAATACTTGGTGCTGTAAAGTGTTAGGGTGCACCAAAACCTTCACACTACAGATCCCAAACACTGTGACTTAATAGATATAAATTGTATCAGAACGTTTTGGCATGTACAAGCTAACTATGGCTAAAAAATGATAATCAGGCCCAAATTAACCAAATAATTAACCAGACATCATTCCTGACTAATACTAAACAAAGTTCACAGAAAAGGAAGTTAATTTTATAAAACAGAACACAGCTGCTATAAAGCAGGAGGAGGAGGCAAACGAGGGCACGCCTCCTTCTGTGAATAAAGTTTTACTGAGCTCGGGCTAAGGCCTCGGGCATGGCTGCCTCCCGCCGCAGGCAGAGCCGAACAGGGAAGAGAGGCAGGAAGGCCCGCAGGAGGCCCCTTACGGGAAACGCGTCCTGACCCCTGACCTGAAGCCCTGGGAATTTACGACACAGCGGTTGTGATACACACGCAACCCCTCAAAGCCGCCCTGCAGAGCCATTCAGGCCCAGTCAGGAGAGGCCAGCAACATTCATAAACACAATCACTGCCGAGAAGAGACACAGGACAGTGGAAGGCAGAAACACAGAGGAGGTAGGGAGACCCAACATAAGACTCTGATTTCGGAAATAATCACCTTTTTGTTTTCTTGAAAGGACAGGGCTGCATGAAGACCCTCCTCCGGCTGTAAATCACAGAAAATGACAGAGGAACGTGAGGTGACAAGCTGCTAACATCCGGGAGGAATGTGAAAATCTTCAAAAAGCTTGATTCAGCTTTAAAACTAGAGAATCTGTGAACACATTTCCACAGGCAGTGCTTCACCACCACAGCACACTTTGATTCTGACACATGAAAACGATATCAGCGTTCAAGTACACAGCTCGAAGGTTGGCCCTCAAACGTCAGAGAAGCCCAAATTAGGTGCATTTAAAAAGGCAAATAGAAGACACTAGGAATCTCAGACTATCTAGTCGATTAATAATCAAATATAAATCCGCATTAGCAACAATCACTAGAAATTAGTACCCCAGCGAGTGCTCATACGGCTCGCGCTCCACAGAGAAAGGGTTCTTCGGGAAACGGGCCGTGAACAGGCGCGTTCTCATTTTCTGCGCATGCTTCAGGCAATCATTTACGTTCAAACGGGGCAGCAAAGAGGCCTCCAGTCACACCCTCTCGGCTGTCAAGGCCGTGGGTAAAGGCCAAGGCCGCGTGCACACGCCGCCGGGCCTCACGGGCCCGGTGAAGCCCGGAGTCAGCGAAAGCCCCAGAAGCCAGATCCAGCACTAGAGGCCGTGCTCCGGGGATCCCCAGCTACTCTAGCTCCCACGGGCGACTCCAGGTGGATGGGGCCCGACGGGGCTGGAGGAACACCAGCGGTGGGTCTGCAGGGCAGCACCGCGCGGGGATTAGGGCCCCGGGCCCCAAGGCATAAAGAGGAGCAGTGGGGGGCAGAGGACGGGGCTTCCTAACGCGGCCCTCAAGGGCAGAAAGGCACTCATGAACTCCTACAGAGACTTGAAATCCCATCCTGGCCGCCACACGAGGGTCTTGGAAATACTCGGAGTCGAGAGGCCAGCCTTAGACTCAGGCCTCGTCCTGTCACCTGCCCTCTCCACGCCTTCGTCCTCCCGTCTCCAGCTTAGGTTCTGCGGGGCCGCAGGGCCCCCCCCACCCCACCCGCGCAGAGGGAAGCAGGGGTGCCACCGGACCACGCACCTAGGAGCTCGGCGATGCTGCCGCTGCGGCTCCGGCCGCCGGGCCCCGGCTGCGCGCCACGGAGCTGCCCGCCGCCCGGCGACGTCAGGGCCTGCAGGAGCTCGGGCGGGGGTGTCCTGAAGAGCTGCTGCAGGAGCTCCAGCGCCCCGGTCACGACGTTGTGGTCTTGGTGCTGGGTGTAATGCAAGGTCAGCTCGTAAACCTGGAAACGGCGACAAGGGTCATCGGCACGGGCTCGAAAACATGTCCTACATTGCGCTGTTTTTGAGTGTCACGGCAGCAAACGTGCGCCTTCGTTCCCTCCCCCAGAAATGTCTCCATCAAGTCTACCAATGTGGTCACGGCTCCCGTGCTGTGTTCTAAATCCCCGGGACTTCGTCCATGGTCAGACTAAGTCCTTACAAATGAGGAGGCACTTGAGGCCGGTGAAGACCTGCCTCTACCCAGCCAGCGCAGGGAGGGAGGACAAAGCTCCCATCCGTGGCGACTGCCGCTGGTCCCACACAATCGTCACAAGACACACTGTCCTGCGGGGGCGCCTGGGCAGTTCAGTGGGTTGAGCATCTGTCTTCGGCCCGGGTCATGATCTCACAGTCCGTGGGTTCGAGCCCCCCCATCAGGCTCTGTGTTGACAGCTCAGAACCTGGAGTCTGCTTCTGATTCTGCGTCTCCTTCTCTCTCTGCCCCTCCCCCACTCACGCTGTCTCTCAAAAATAAATGTTAATAAACAAACAAATAAAAATCCAGCATGTTTCTTATCATGAGCACATGAACACTATTTATTGCAAATTTACTGTTCATGGGACCAGATCAAAAAGAAATAGTTCATTTTTATCAGTGCTATGTCGCTTAAAAGAGAATGTCCCAAAAAAAACAGGTTCTCTTTTATCATAATCTATGATTTGCTTAAAATTATTTAACACTGGAATCTGCTTCATAATTGGAGCACAACCTCTTTAATGGATCTCCCTGGTCCCCCTAGAGCTTCCCGTCACGCCTCTTTCCCTGCCGTGTAAATACACACACGGGCCTTAATCCTAACGTTTGCTGTGGGCGGTCCCTGGGGGCCCCTCTGACCCCGGTTTCTGATCTGGGTGGCAGGCTGCTCATGATCCTCCTAGAAGACTTCTACCACATTCCTGGGCTGTTAGGTCTTGGTTTATGGATTGCAGGCTTTCCTCTTTTTTTATATGCATCTCTCATTTTGCTGGAATACCCCTTCAAGTAAGTTTTTCAAACAGCATACAATGATAAGCAAACTAAGTTCTTGCATATCTAAAAGTATCCAGGGGCGCCTGGGGGCCTCAATTAAGCGCCTGACTAGATTTTGGCTCAGGTCATGATCTGAAGGTTCTTGAGACCAAGTCGTACACGAGGCTCTGAACTGACAGTGTAGGGCCTGCTTGGGATCCTCTCTCTCCCTCTCTCTCTCTGCCCCTCCCCTACTCATGCACGAGCTTTCTCTTTGAAAAGAAACTTTAAAAAAATAAAAAAAAATTTTTAAAGTGTCTATATTTTGCCCACACTTACTTTATAGTTTATAGTTTAGCCAGACTCAGGATTACTTTAAATTCTATTTAAACATACTGTCAGCCAAATTACATTGGCCGAGTTGAACTTCTTAATCAAAATAATTTAAGTCAGAATGACTATCAGCCAAAAGAAAACGGATTAAATATGATTTAGAGATCATCGTATCTAGCATGCCAATTCAGTGCCGGCGTTATCATCTGCTCACTCTGGAGAAAAGTAACTGTGAAGAAATCAGTACTTACGCACCACATCCCGTACCCTCACCCGGTCCTCCGAGGATTAGTGCTGTCCCGGTCCCATGTCCTTTCCAACATCCTTCCAGCCTCGCACGGCTTTCCCCAGCACCCCTGCCAACCTACAAGGAGCCGAGTCCTTCACGGGACCCACACCGGTTCCCATCTGTGTCTGAGCGCTCTCTCCTTGGACTTGGCCAAGGCTGTAGTCTCTGCCTATAAACTTCTCCCAGCTGTCCGTGTCTGGGCAAACCCTAGCCACCTGCAGCCTCGGCTCTCACCCACGCCTCCCCGGCACGCCTCCCTGACCGTGGCTGTGCAGGGGCCTCCCCTCTGTGCTTCCACGGCACCCTGAACCCACCACCTCCCCACGCCATTTATTGATTGATTGCTTGCTTCTCCCAGGAGCCCAATGGTCTCCAACGTTTCTCGACTCAGCAGCCTCTTCTTTAAACATGAGAAAAAAATTCTGAGTATGTAACCGCAATGCTTCCATATTTATCTTGAAGTGTTACACAAGTACCACAGAACCCAGCTATGGTGTTTGTCAGAAAATGCGCACCAAACCTGACAAGACCACAGCCTGTTATCAGCTTATAGGAAATACAGAAAAACAAAGAAATACGTTCACTTACAAAATGAGGAGACAAGCAACCAGACTGCCACCGGACAATCTGTCCCTTCGACAAATGGACTCGTGACGGAAGGGACCGTCAGACCAAAGAGACTCCCCGTCCTCATCCGCCAATCTTACTTGCGTACTGATTCCAAAAGCACAAAGTGAACTACCGACAGGATGAGTTGGGTGTTTGATGTTCAGGAAACGTTCATTTTTGTTTAAGTGTTAACGATGGCATTGTCATTAAGTTGTAGAAACAAAGAAGAGTTCACAAACTGGAACACCGGAAAATACAAGGACTGGAATTCGCTTCAAGATAATGCAAAAAGAGGGATTATAAGAGAACCACGATTGGCCCTGAGTTTATCATTATCAACACAGGCAATAATTACTGAAGGAGTTTACAATGCTCTTCTGCCTGCTTTCGTATGTCTGGAAATCTCCATCATAAAACATAAAACAAACAAGAGAAAAATAAAATAGCCATTTTTTAAACGTGTGATTACCTCCAGAGCACCCATCTCCCTCACTAAAACATCCAGGGACGGGCTTCTGAGGGGGCAGCTCACGAGGACATCACCACTTACATTCTAGGAGACAGCGAGGGGTGGCTGGGTGGAGTGGGCTGTGAGCCCCCAAAGCTTCGCGGAGTCCGCCTGCTCCTGCTCGGTTATTCATTACCCAGCGTTCCCAGGGCCTCACCACGCATCTGGAAACGTTCTAAGCACTTTACAAGTGTTACCTAACTCAATGCCTAAATCATTAAGTCACTATCTTCGATTCATGATTTCTACGCAAGACATTATTTTAAGCCACTTATAATTTTGTGCCCTACAAAATTCAGGTAAAGGACACAAGTCGTAAATCCACTTGACCCAAATACCTATGAACTGTGATGTCGTCAATATGTGGAAAGCAGAAAACGGAGCCAAGGCAGCCCTCTCACGACCCCAGGTTTGTGCCTCGACTCCTACATGCACCATGTGACTGTCTGACTCGCAGAAAAGGTAAGGGATTCAGTGGCATCCAATACAAGAAATACAGTAAAAACCCTAACGTTTTAAGCCAAGCTTACAGAATCCAACTGCCCAACGCGCAGCCACACTGACGGCTGCCAGAACAGCCCGGAGAAGCGTACCCCAGGGAACGAAGTCAGCTGCCCCAGTCAGCTGCTGAGCGCATCGCGTTAGGGTGTACACACGGTTTCTCCATACTGGAAAGAGGAGCTTTAAGGTACTGCTCCCAGGCCCCAGTGGACCGCGTTCCTAACTCCCTGGGGAGAGAGCCCTGTGCACCAGACCCCAGGCTCCAGGGGCAGAGAGCGCACCCGAAGGGCCCACCATCGGTGCCGAGCACGTGGCGGGTGCTCCATAAATACTTTCTGTACGAACGAACACAGTTCACGAGTCCTGGCTTTACAGATAGGGTACGGCACGCTCTGTGCCAGGCAGGGGTCCTAGCGGCGGCCTTCTGTGAGCGACACCACACGGGGAATCTGTCGTGACCTAGGTCCTGAACCAGCTGGCCCCCAGCAGGGACTCTTAGTCCTAGGGTGCTGCTGTTTCTCTTCCAAATTATTTCCTTGAACGTCAATCATCTGTGTAGGGGCACTAGAGTAAGCCATGCGGCTCCTACCTGGAGGAGCTGCTCTGTCGAGGGAGAGACTTCCATTTCCTTCCGTGTCACCCCGAAGCTGCCCTTCAGGCTCGTGTCCTTGACCTGCTGCTGCAGCAGGGGCACCAGATACCTCAGCGTGAGCAGCACCCCGAGAATCAGGACCGTGGAGTGTTCGTCCTCAACAGGAACCAGCAAACCTAGAAAGGCAGAAGTTCATCTGCTTGCAGAGTCACGGCTTAGCTTGTTTAAAAGAAGGGACCCACGGGAGGAGTGCACTACGAGGCCGGTAGTGAGGGAGGAAGACGGGCGAGCGTCACTGGAGAAAACACACAGGCGTCTCATCTTCAGGCCAAAGTCTGGGAGTGACTTTAAAGGAGCAGCTGTACATCCTGAGCCGAGGGCACCCTGTACTGTGGGTCTGGCTGCGGTTCTTTCCCACCCAACGTCCGCACGCTCCCATCAGCGCCGGCGGGTGCTGATTTCCACAACTTCCCCAAGTACAGGAGAAACCGGAAGCAGACCCACAGCCGCAGCGGGGCCCGAGAGGAGCCGAGGCTCAGCTCCTGGCCTCGGGCACTCACCACGCTCCACGCGGGCAGACAGCGTGCGCCTGCGGCACGAGGGCCAGGCCGGGAGCTCGGGGCGGCACCTTGCCCCGCAGCCACTGCCCCGCGAGCCTTCCAGGCACAGAGGAGAAGGGGTCTCTTCCTACACATCACAAAGGCCCAACGTGGGCTCACAGCAGCCCCCACCTGGTTCCCATTTACTAGTCAGCCAGTGCCACAGGGCCTGCGCTGGGAGCTAAGGGACTGCCTGGTTTTAAGAAATTTAAAAGCTCTGTCTCAGGGGGGCCTGGGTGGCTTAGTTAGTTGAATGTCCGACTCCTGGTTTGGGCTATGGGTCATGGGATCAAGCCCCGCATGAGGCTCTGAGATGAGTGTGGAGCCTGCTGAAGATTCTTCCTCTCTCTCTTTCCCTCTCTCTCTCTCTCCTTCTCTTTCTCTCCTTCTCTCTCTCTCTCCCCCTCTCTCCTCTTCCTCTGCCCCTCCCACTGCACACACAGTCTAAATAAAAAAAAAAACAAACAGCTCCATCTCAGGCCAACGCTAGAGCCTGCGGCCCACGGCGGGCGGGTCACGAACGCCCTGCGTCTTACCCAAGAGCACGCTGAGCAGCCAGCTGTAGAAGTACTGCGTCCTCCGGGAGTGCTGGCAGATGCTCACAGCAGAGCTGGCTGCCGTGCGCCGGATGGTAGGCGAACTGGACTTCAGATTCGCTATGAAAGCCTTTAATAGAACCTAGGGAAGCGAAAATACAAGTAGATAAAAAGACAAAACTCCTATGAAGCTTATCGTGTTACTTCAGAAAACTTACTCCAAATTCTCCAAGTGTAGGTTATAGACCAGCGGACTTTTCCTACGGCATCCCAAATTCGGGACATTCCAGACAGGTCTGCAAATATGTGGTCTACTGCCTTCCCTGTGAACTGTAAGTAGGGACTTTGCTCGGGACACATGTGTTCTGAGTCAACACCTGAGCTTCTAGAAAAGGTATGCCCACAGCATTTGGGCACTGGGTCAGTAAATGACACTATTTAAATAAAAGGCAGTAAAAGAAAAAAAAAAAAGAGAAAACGAAAATAACGAAGTCAAGGGAAGAGAACAGTAGCCAAATGGAGCCAGGTCCCAGCCCGGGGGACGGCTTGTAGACGTGCTGCCAGTGGCTACGTGGAGCGCCCCGGTCTGCAACGCGCGCGAGGAGCTGGACGAGGAGCTGGACGGCGGCAGCCCAGTGCCCGCAAGTGTTTCCCAAGAAGCAGGAGAAGACGCCTTTGTCTCCGAACCTCCAGGATGACCCAAAGGAGATGGGTGCTAGAATACCAGGGGTGGCCACGTACGTTTTAACAAAACTATCCTAAGAATGAGAAGGCGTGCCCACCCACCTTCACGAGCCTGGGAACTATCTTACGTAAGAAGGCCCGTTTCCATCGTGAGCCACGCTGTGGTCCCGGTTACTGCTCGGCATGCACTGGGCACAGCTAACTGGGTCAGGGACACCATCAGGGTGCCACCACGGGTGAGACCCTACGCAAATGAGCAGCAAAGTAAGAGATCCACGTGTGACTTATAAACAAGCTCTGTCCTAGCAGTGCGCTCGTCATAAAGTGGTTCTCGGTGAGTGCAGAGAGGAGACCTCTGGAACCAGAGAGGCAGAGGAGCAGGCCCCAGACCCAGGACGTCCCCATGGTCTGTGGCCTGCAGTGCCTGCTGAGGACACGACCAGAAGAACACAGACAACTTCTCTCTGACAAACCTTCTTAACTCGGAGAAAAGATAGTGGCACCTTAAAGAATCCTTTGAGTGAAAACACACAGACAGCATTGAACTAGTAAGAATCATTCTATGTTACTCCAAACTTTAGCACTGTATAAAGCGTCAGCCGGGGTCTCCAATCCAAATCCCACAGCAGCAAGAAAGGAAAAGGCGGCTGGCGGGAGCCCCTAGGCCGAGCCCCTCTCATAACGGGGAGGAAGTGCGCTAGATTTTAGGGCAGACAGCTCCGCTTTCCCACAAACATGAATGACATATTTTTATACGTAATGCAAAAGGGAACAGACGCAAAAATCATTCCGCTTTAGAGTCAAGAGTACTTTAGGGGGTGGAAACGGAAGTGAAATCAAAATGACACCGGGCCACAGTCATCAGCGTGGCTCACCGTGAAAGGAGGCAGAACCCTTGGGCGCTCGCGCATCGTGGATGGAGGCACGTGCTGGGGCAGACACTCGAAGGTAAAATACGTGTCCGCCGCAGCCCAACAACCCCCGTCCGAGGATCCAGAAGAGCAAGCCGCACCTGCGCTCCATGTGACACGCGCACACAGACCGCAAAGCAGGGCCAGCCAGCCCGACACTCAGCCACAACGAAGGATCGACTGTGGCGCGTTCACGCGGTGGCAGGCCACACAGCTATGAAAACTGCATGAATACACCCGACGACGGAAGACTCTCGCCAAGTTCATGTTCAGCAAAACAAACAGACAGACAGACAGACAGGGCCCCACACGGGCTAGAAGTCCAGAGCCCAGGACAGTGGTCACTGTGGGGCGGAGGGACCAGGCGCTGGCACGAGGGGCTCTGGGGGCTGTAACAGTTTACTGCACTCTGTGACGCTTCACCAAGGGGCGCGGCTGCAAATCCGGTCCTGTCCCGTGTGCACGACACGTGAGTAAATGAGGTCTGCGGACGTCTCGGTCTCTGAGAATGAAAACACGCCTGAGGAGAGGAGACTGCTGAGCAAGCGTGTTTCACTGGATGTGGGACCCTCTGCGACCCAGACACTCCCCTAAAATCATGTGCACAAGTTTTAAAAAGCCTCAACTTACAAGGACATAAAGAACAGGACAGAGACAGGAGCGGACCAGAGGCGTCCACAAATTCTGCAGCTAGAAAGTAAACCAGTGCTGACGGGCGGCCTCATGGCCCGCGGGAAGTTCACATACACGTTTCGTGGGAGGTGGGTGGTGGGGGTCTGAAGGCCAATGGTGAAGGCAAGCTCGCTGAGGCCACAGATCTGCAAGAACAGCTCGGGCCTGGGAGGCGTCTGGAAGCGGGCCGTCTGGTCCTGTGCGCACGCCGGACACTCTGCCGGGTCTCCCCGCCCACACGGCAGCCCGGGACAGAGCCCGCCCCCTCCGTTCCCCAAAGTCTGGGGGATAAACTCAAACATGTTGGCATAGTTGGGGACAGACGTGAGGCACGGAGAAAAAACAGAAAAACGGGGGAACAGTGTGCGATCTGACCAGCGAGACTGTCAGCCCCTCTATCCCGGGACCCCAGGACAAAGCAGCCAGGTTTACCCCTCCAAACAGGAGACAGAGGAACTTTGCTCTGGGGATACTGACGGCCTCGAGAGGAAAAGACTTCCTGACACTGTCACTTAAAGAGCCACAGGGGAAAAGCAGGCTCACCATCCATCACCTCAGGAAGCCCACCAGGGGACAAGTCCCTGCCACACACTTGCTTCCACGAAGCTGTTCAGAGTCTCACTCAAATCTAAATGCACAACTGCTAACATACAAGAGAAAGACCAGAACAGAGGAAGTCGGAAGAAACAGAGGTCAAAACCAGTTGTCAAGAAAACTGTAATCCATCCTCAGCAAAGAGAAGAGTATATTCACGAAGCAAGAAGAGGACACCAGAAAACATACACATTCTGAACACCAGAAGGACTCTGAGAAATTACAAACACCACAGAAGGGTTTGAGATGGGTATCTAGAGGGTACAGAAAAAGACAGGAAAACAGAAATAAGAAAGAACACAAATTCCATCCTAGAAAGGTAAGGGCATGGCGTCCGGAAATCTGCCATCCAACAAGAAAGCAGCAAAAGCAACTCCTGGGACGAGAGCAGAGAAAAGCCTGAAGATCTGCCCGACTTCGTGCCTAGGGAGCGCCCGGGCCAGCCTGCGGCACACAGCTGCAGGAGCCCAGGACGGGGCGCTCCAGTGGGGAACACGGACCCGGTAAACGGTCTGCCGCGTGCAGAACTGCACGGAGACACATTTTACAAAGCTGCTGGCAAGTATGAGAAGACATAAATGGCCAAAGAATAACAAACAAAATGAAAAAGAGGCAATTGTTAACTCCCAAAAAACCCAAAAAGTTCTACAAAAGAATGGAATCATAGCACAGAACACTGTTACCACTATTCCTTGGGCATAAAATGTCACACTGAATACTAATATAACTACAGTAAGAAGATGGGAGGTTAGAACTAAACGTATCTCTCATTGAAAAGAAACCAAGCCACCTAGCAGTTTACTACTGCGATAGATACGCTATTCAGCACGCTGTCTAGAGATGCGGATGGAAAGGTAAAAAGGAACACTAACAAAGGAGTGACACACAACGAGGAAGTCGGGAATCCTCAGACTATGTGGCACGGTCACAATTTCTGGTCATTAAAAATAAAACACAGGGGCGCCTGGGCGGCTCAGTCAGTCAGGGGTCCGACTCTAGGTTTCGGTTCAGGTCATGATCTCATGGTCTGTGAATTCAAGCCCCACAGCTGACTCCATGCTGACGGTGTGGGGCCTGCTTGGGATTTTCTCTCCCTCTCTCTCTCTCTGCCCTCCTCACACCCACTCTCTCTGTCCCTCTCTCAAAAACAAATAAATAAACTTAAAAAAAGTTGTTTAAATACATAAAACACAAATGTGAGTGTGGGGGTTGCTTGTTTTGCTGATGGGGGCACAGAACACACGGGGGCCAAGTGCTCCCCACGGGCTGCGGGGCCATCAGTGAGCGTCCTTCTGCCTGCACTTCTGGGACAGTCACCTCTCCCGAGCCGGATGAAGGAGTCAACCCAGTACACCAGAAGCCCATCTGTTCTAGAAAACCACCTTCTGAATTTACACCGATACACCATCTCCTCACCTAACTCTTTACCCCACAATAGGAAAGCAGAAGTAGAAAGAGGCTCTCGGTTTGCCTCGAAATAATTTAAAAAATTTTAATCTCACTTATGAAGCACGCTATAACTCAAGCAGTGCTCTCACGTGGCTGCCTGTCCAAAAAGCCCGTAAGACTCATTCACAGTTGTGACTCGAGGTGATAATCATACCTTAATTTCATTGTCATTTGCAAAATTGCCGAAAGAAGCCATAATTTTGGGTACGGCGGCAGCCAAGGTCTCCTGAACAGACTCCTCGGGTCTCTTGCTTATTCGAGTCAGGCAAGGCAGAAGGTTCACCAAGTAAGGCCTGCACGTATGAGAGGAACATGAGTTACTCTTCCAGGCCTGCTTCAGTGAGGAACAGAAGCGGTTAATTCAGTACCTGTTAGGGGAGAGCCAGTTTTTATATGCAAAACAGTCCTTAACCGAAAGCAGACAAACAGAACAGGGGGGTAAATGCAGACCGCGTTTCGACGCTGGGAGACGTGCATCCTCCACTCCTCCCACAGTCACTCGGGACTCTCACCTTGCTTTAAAATTTGTTTATAATAAATTATAATAGTGAAGTATGCATACTTTAAATCAGAAAACAGATAAAAAATAAAAGTTAAGAAATGAACATTTTTCTTGAAAAAGGAGAATTACAAGGAAATATTTTTACGTGTTCAAACTAAATAGGCCTTAGAGAAAAGACACGGCCCTCGAGAGAGGAAAAGCAGACAGTGCGGGGTGCAGGAGAAAGGAGTCCCTGGACGTCAGGCTGGAAGCCACAGGAGACCCCTCCACAAACGTGGGGGCCAAGGTGACAGGCGCCTGCTAGTGGCAGGGACAGCAGGTCTACACCTGGGACTATCTGGGAAGCTAGGCTGGCCTAACGAGAGCACTATTTTGCCTGAAAAAAATAAACCAGGCACGAGTAGCAAAGAAACCTGACTTTCTGAAGAAGCAAAATCCAGCCAACGAGTTAACAGACAGTGTCTGAGATGACGGAGGCCAGTGGAGGCAAGATCTGCCTGTGTGAGGGGTCTGGGTCTTATCTCAACAGCTCTGGGAAATGAGCAGAAAGCTCAAGTTTACGTAAGGGCATGACGTGACCCAGTCACATGTTTTAAGGTCACTCGAGCTGCTATGTGGAGAACTTGGGATGTGTTGCTTGAAAGATTAAAAAAATTTCAAAATAAGGGCAGTGCAAGAAAAAAGTTACATAAAAACAAACTTCTTAGTGATGTACCCGCAGCCACATAAGATTCTTATTCAACTCAAACTCAGCGGGATAAATCACTGTTTCCCGCTGACAGTGAGGGTCCGAGACCCTGCACCGGCTCCCCGGGGGCGCAGCCCAGGGCCTCTGGACATCAGTTTTGCTGGTTAAGGAAAAGGAGGCACAGATGAAAACCAGGGTCTTCTTTGGATTCTCCATCCACTGGGGACAGACTGTTCCCACCAGTCCAACTCTCCTCAGTTTACCACTCACGGTTTGAACCCACAGAAGAGACAAAGGCCTGTTTCTGGAGAATTCCTACAGCGACTGACGAGGAGACTGGTCCTCAACCCCCAACCGCACGACGAGCAGCTGCTCAGTGACCAGCATGTGCAAACGCAGTCACCGCGCTGCCACAGAGGACACACGGGGACGACCCTGCGGTCCCGGGGGGCGCACCCCTGTCTCTTGGGGGAGGGGGTGGACAGAAAAGGAACACACTCACCGGCAGTGTCCCGCAGGGCTTCTGAGAAGCGCTACGAAGAAAAGAGAAGCAGGGAAGGCCGGCGGCGACGCGGGGCAGCTGGGGACCGTACGAGGTCCGCAGGAGCTGGCCCCCCACCAACGAACAGCGCGACGAGCCAGCGCGCAGCACCCACCTGCACTTCTGAGGCCGCACCAGGTGAGCCAGCTCAGCAAACCTCCACAGGGCAGCGCGCAGGCTCCGGGGAGCCCCGTTCTGGGGGTCGAGAGGGACGCGTTACATTTCAGAGCTAAAGGGACCTCACAGACACAAGAGCGTTTCCTGCTTATTTCTACGTTTAGAGACAAGGCCACGCGGCTGAGGGGCTTCGCTTACACAGATACAGAAGCTAATTCCCATCTCCGCTCGTAAACAACGGGACAGTGAAGAGTAACCTTGTGACGAAAACTAAAGCAGCCCACTTTACCCAACAGCATCTCCTTCCCACGGCCCCACTTCTTAGAGCCAGGCTCTCCCGTTCACTGCTCCGTGCAGCGACGCAGCTACCATTCTCAGGAAGAGAAGAGAAAAGCCTACCTTTTTGATTTCCTTATAGAGTTCGAGCTGTAACCTCGGGAGATTCGAGTCCATCAGCGCCTGCAACGGAACACAGAGAGCTGTTCGCGGAAGACCCGGTCCACCGGCAGCCCGGAAGAAAATGAAAAGGCAATTAAAATTTCACTTTGGGGGCAAAGCAGGAGAGAACAGCAACTAAGCTAAGGGCCTGCGCATTAAGAAAGAAGCCCATATATTTGGGAAGACACCGAGTAAACTAGACACAGGTCATTCACTTGAATAAAAAAAAATAACAGAAGCAAAGGAATTTCACTTTATTTACAATCAAATACTACATGATATTGAGGTTCAGCAGTAGATGGTTCAAATTCACGCTAATGCTCTTACATCACACCTTTACGATCTTCAACAAGGGAAGAAAGCACCTGAGGCGGCTTTCCTCACCGAAGCGCGCCCCGCGGGGCGACCCGCATTAGCGACGGCCTGTACGAGGTCTGGGGGCCAGCAAGGCGGGGGGCCACTGGGAAGACCAGAGCCCCGCACTCGAGCAAGGGACCACGCCTCTCGGCGCAGAGCCCCGTCCTTCCCGAAGGTCCTCCCCGGACGCGCGGGTGCTCCCAGCCCCACGGCTCAGAACCCGCAGCCGCCCAGGACCTCGCGCTCCTCACGACACTTTCCGGGCCCCCATCGCCGCTCACTTATGGACCAAACCAAAACTAACGCCACAAGATCAACTCCAACCCAGTAAGAGAGGCTGAGGGCCACCGTCGGCTCGTGCGCTCGAGGTCCAGGTCAGAGAGGGCTTCTCGGGGTGGAGGGCAGGGAAAGACCCCTGCCCCTCCTCTTGCCCATGGGGACCTCCCCTCTGCAGCAGCACGGCCAATCGCCTGTCCACCAAGACGACAGCAGAGACATAACAAAGCCTCAAACCACATCTCTCTCGGGTGGTGCACAGCATGAGGCCACAGCCAAGCTGGTCTGAGTAAGACTCAGGGACTCGCCTCCTGGTTCGGTGAGCTGAGAAGTCAACACAGTCCCAGGTGGGGAGGTTCCAAAGTAGAACAATATCCCAGAAATTTCTCTTTTAATTCTTTTTAAAAATGTTTATTATTTATTTTGAGAGAGAGAGAGCGAGCGAGCGAGAGAGCACGCGCACGCATGAGCGGCCAAGCAGGGGAGGGGCAGAGAGAGAAGGAGGCACAGAATCTGAAGCAGGCTCCAGCCTCTGAACTCAAGAACCGCAAGGGCATGACCTGAGCCGAAGTTGGACACTTAACTGACTGAGACACCCAGGAGCCTCAATATCTCAGAAATTTTTATATCCTAATTCTTCCATTTCAGTTTCTCCTAAAACTCCTTACGTGAACACACCAAAACTCACAAACATATATTAAGATGTAACTTTCAAATAAAACCAGAAGGGACATCCCAACTTTTACTTCAC
Organism: Helogale parvula; assembly: GCA_004023845.1. NCBI lineage: Eukaryota > Metazoa > Chordata > Mammalia > Carnivora > Herpestidae > Helogale > Helogale parvula. The sequence continues at coordinate 15,069 of PJEM01011475.1, read as the reverse complement.
ATTACGTTTTATAAGCTAATCTCAAATTTTGTTTGTAACAAGAGAATACTAACCCTCAAACCCCTAACGACAGCACAGAACCTGGGTTCCCAGACCCTGGGGACTGCAATCTGACCCCTCCCTGCTCTTGAACCTTCTGCACCGAGGCAGACACACCCACTCAGCTGCCAAACGGAGCCCATGACAAATCAACTCCATGAGGAGTCACCCGCCTCTGCCTCCTCGCTCCCGGGACCACCGTCCTGGCCCAGGCCTCGCTCTCCCGTGCCTGGACTCGTCAACCTCCCACATGGATTCTTGGTGCGCGGGTCCCTCTCTTCCCCGAGGCAGGCTACACGCCATCACCGGTTACTCTTCCAGAATAAAGCACTCTCTGACCACGCTGAAAATCTGGGAGCTCCTCCTCTACCAAAGAAAGTACAAGCCCCCGGAATTGACCCTCAATGCCCCCTGTTCCCCTCCGGGAGGCTGCAGAGGCTTCCTGGGTCCCCTAGCAGCAGGTATGCAGCGGCCAGGAAGCCCCCAGTTTCCTCACTCACCACCACCTCCAGGAAGCCTTCTCTGCCTCCCCAGACAGAAGGTCACCTTGAGCTCCTGACCACCATGAGGAGCTGCCAACGGTCTCTCAGAATTTAGGATCTGTGCCATGTGCTGAGCGGTTTCTGTAAAAACACGACCCCTTTACAGGAGGCAGGAGCAGGCTGTCAGGCCACGTCGGGCATTTTCCTACACAAATGAAAAGCACCATGCATCCCACTGCTTGGGCCGGGCTGAGTCCGGTCCTCATGAGAAGCACGGAGCAATAGTCGACAGAAGACCAAAGCCCAGGACCTGGCTCCCTGGTGGCTGTGCCTGTGTTCCCGCCCCTCCTGATACTGAGCCGAGGGCCATCCACCGTCTCCCAAGCCGGTCCTTTTTCCACCACAATGACAGCCAATCTAGCCAGATGCTGGTCCTGTGCCAGCCTGCTGCACCTGCAGACCAGAGCACCCGGGGCGGCACAGACGCCGGTCCCGTGCCAGCACTGCTGCACCTGCAGACCAGAGCACCCAGCGCAGCACAGGTCTGAGTGCAGCCAAACCCCAGCGCACCAACTTGAGGCAGAAAGAAGTTGAGAAGCTGACCTGATCTCAACATTCAGGGACATAACGGAGAAAATGACCGCCTCTGCCCTGGGAGGCCTGACACAGAGGAAATGGGACAAAAGCAGGGAGATGGCCAGAAGGCAGCCCAGGCCTCAGGTCACGGCCAGGGTCATGGCCGACAACCACCACACATTCGCCAAGCTATTCTGTCCAGCAGCTCTTAGAAGCAGGTCACTGAAGAAGACAGGCTTAAAAATGGAACAAAGCTTATGTGTCCAATGGCCAACATCAGAGCAGTTTGGAGCCACAGTGTCCCCTCTGCCCTCCTTAATCTCCCTCTTGCCATGAACCAAGGCGTGGTGCCCTCTTCAGGTGTTCTGATTCTAAGCATCAGGTTTAAGAACTGAAATATCAGAAAAAGCCCAGCCTGGCCCTGCCCGTAGGAATAAGAAAAGCAAGCCAGGATACTTAGGCCTGGAGAGAAGTGAACACAACTGAAAAAGGCCACGTGCAGAAATGCAGTGGGACCCCGCGCAAACGTGAGTATCACCAACGGGTCGCCTGGCACACGGAACAAGGGTAACTGGCCACTGGGCATATGTCGCAGTGGGAGGTGGGGTGCGAGCAGAAGCAGGGAGCGCGGGCGGAGGAAGACCGGACGGCTGCCCAGAGATGGAGACGGAGTGAGCCCGGGAAGCGTGCCGGCCAAGAAACAACGTGCTACCAGAAGGGAAGGACTCGCAAGGGCCACGGAGTCCGCGTGACGGGAGAGAGAGCAGCTGGTGTTCTCGCGTGCCCCTCAATCTCTTGGGGTAAGAGCGAAAGCATCGCATTATTCTAAGACAGCCTCTTACCGCTGGAGGGCTGGGGAGGGGCCAGGGCAGTGCTGGGCACGTCGCCTGCACCACCACCTCTGACCCCCACGCACACGAGCTCACGCACACGCCGAAACTCGTCGGAGTCCCTTTGTAGGTAAGGAAACTGAGGATCACAGAATTAAATACGCTTCTCATCGCTGGTCAGGTAGTAGGGGACGGAGGAAAGATTCAAAAGCAGTTCTCCTTCGCTCCAAAATCCACGTGTGCTTAATCAGCCTGGTAAAGTGCCTCAGTCTCCTTAAACGTAGCAGGAGGGGGTGACCCTCCCCTGAGGAAGGAAGGCTGGATCCGTGAAGGAGGGAGGAAGAATGACTGCTTGGCCAACATAAAATGTGACCACTCTGCAGGGAAAGCCCTGGGAGAGACTCCAAAGAACAGTCTGATTTATCAAGACCCTAACGAGAAGGGAAGTATTCAACCAGTCTGTGTTAGCTTGCAGCCCTCGGTTCATCTGGCCAAGCGAGCATTACTGGGGAAAGAGCCTTCGAGGAAAATGAAGAGACAAAGGCTCTTCTCAAAGCTCATCTAAATTTCTCGCGTGGAACTCAAAGCAGTGAGGGGAAAATAAGAAAACCAGAAAGGTCAATAGACAAGGACTCCTGCAGAGAAAGAATCAAGGTCGTTTTCTCCTTAGCCGTCATCAAGAAACAGCGTTTGGAGGAAGCGTCAAGAACCACGGCAGAGGCCAGCCCCGGGGCTGGTCAGCCCACGGAGGGAGCACGAAGTCTGGACACACAACCCACAAGGCCCATTCACAAATTCAAAGATGGCCTAGGAGAAGTGACCAGGACGGGCAGGGACCCTAGGAGAAGGGCAGGAAAACAAGAAGCACAGGTTTCCATTACATAAGGAATTGTGGAAGAAACCCTTTATCTTCAAAGGTGGCAGAAAACAGAAACAGGAAACCGTAGCCTGAAGCTCTGGTGATGCTGAGCACAAAGCCGGGCCCAGGGAGCAGTGACAGAAGAAGACAGGCGTCCCCTGCCCGCTCCCCGGCTCGCCCGGAGCCCAGATGCTTCGGCCTTCCGGCTCTGCCGTCCTTCCCTGGGAACTCCTTCCGCCCAGTCCCGCCACACCAGCCCCAGCCTGCCTGTGACAGAAGTCATGTCTTTACGTGCACACAGCACTGCCCGACCCAGGTCTCCACAGGGCGGGGAAAGCAGACACAGGCAGGGAAGCCATAGGCACCACAGACGGATTGCAGTCACCCATCCCCTGCCCTCCCAGGGCCCTCGTGGCTGCTCGAGGCTCAGCCCAAACCAAAGCTGGTGCCTGTAGTGACATTTTCCCCAAGAACACGGAGCAGCCGCCAGCAGAGCCCCTCTGTGACTTGCGCACACACACGGCCTGCTGATTGAGCAGGGCCGGCAAGCAGGCTGGCAGACGCGAGAGGGCCACTGGGCCGCGCCGCGAGTGACTCCGCCACTCCAAACACATGAGGCCAAGTGTCGGTCTGTCTCTCGGCCACAGTCCAGCCGGCCGGGCGCGGCCCACGGGGGCTTACTTTTATGACTCTGTTGAGGCACTCGTCGGCCACCATCCTGACGTCGGACTCCGCATCATCACTGCACAAGAGAAAGAGCTCCATAGCGATGCCCAGAAGTTTCTGAAATTCTGGAGAATTTCTAAGTAAAAAAAAAGAGAGAGAGAGAGACTGTCACGGCCAAGAGGAGCCTAGAAGACACGACAATGAAATGCAACGAGGTATCTAATGTCTCTACGGGATGCTGGGACAGAAAAATGACCTTACGTAAAAACTAAGGTTAATAAGTACATTAAAACTGATTGATTTACTGGGAAAAACACCCCACATAAAGTAAGCTGCCAGTCACTGGGGAAACCGGATGTGAGGTATATGGACACTCTTTATGCACCTTCACAATTTTTTGAAAATCTGAAACTACTCTAAAATTTAAAAGTTTATTTTAAAAAAGAGATTGTATGTGTAAGACAAATTTCATTTGTTTAAAGTCTTAGTTAAATAAACCTCAAAAAGACACTGTTTTATATGTTTTTTAAACTCAGTACAAAAGAAGGAAACAAGAGACTGGCTCCCTCCCAGCAGCCATCTGCTCTCTGCCAACGGGTTGCTCCTGCTCTTGCTTCCCGGGTCCTCGGACGCCCGGAAGTCAGCACGCCAACACAACTCTCTCACTCCCTCTTATTCTCGCTCTCTGTGTGCTCCGAAGCACGGCCACATCTCGCGGGAGGACCAGGCCTGATCGCGGGCGGCTGTGGCTGCTGCTGCTCTACCCCAGGCTCGCCAAGACTGGGGTCTGTGCAACGCTCGCAAATGACTTTCAAGTGCTTGACTGAGCTTCCGTCTGGGTCGTCACGATCCACGTGGCGAAGCACGGCCAAGGCAGAGCCACGCCGGCGGGCCACGTACTCGGACTTGATTCCCAGCACTGTGAAGTGCCACAAGCCAAACACAGCCCCTGACCAGCGCTGCTGTTTCTGAAACCTCAAAAGCCAACTGCGGTTTCACGATCCCCAATCGAGTACCTGGAGACGGAGGTCCTCGCCCCCTTTCTCACTTCGTCGTAGTTCCTACTAATGGAGAGAAGCACCACGAGCCTAAGAGAAACCACGGGACCCTCTTAGCAATGGCCAACCTATACCAGCAAGAAACAAAACACGGCGCCCGGCAATACTGCAGACGTCATCTGTGGGGAATTCGGGTGTGAAAAAGGGCTCGGCAGGAAAGGCCTCCGAACACGACGCAGCCGCTCCAAGCAGCGCTGATTCAGAAACACAGCGTGAGCCGTGTGTGTGATTCTACATTTCCTGGTGCATATATCAAACATAAAATAATAGATGAAATATAGATAATATAATATATACTTACAGTATATAATATAAAATAGGTAACACATTTCATTTAATCTAATATATCCAAAATACAACTATTTCAAGACATAATCAATATGGAAAAATTACTGATCTACGTAACTATCTTTTTTTACAGCGCATCTCAATTCAGTCACAAAATATCCATCAGAAGTACCTTACCTGTGTTTAGACTTCATAAAACACACAAATGAAAAAGTAGGTTCACTTTCAAGTAATAAATAAAGAAGATCTGAACATCCAACGCATAACATAGTAATTATAGTCAATTACTCAAAAATACCGTATTATAAGCTTCAGAGCCGCTCTGAGACCAGAGCGTAACTGTTGTCAACACGGAAGAGAGACAATAATTATGTGACCTGATAAAGGGGTTTCGCGGACACTGCGGCGGTGACCATACCGCAATATGTGAATGTACACTCTCTGCTCCTAACCCGCGTCGTAGGTCAATTATGTCTCAATTAAAAGAACAAAGTAAGTTCACATACCATTTACAACCACGCTTAAAAGTTCTCCAATAGCTAAATCGAAATTTGATGTTAAGATTTTAATAAAATAGATATAGGGCTAATGATGTTATAGATTCCTTCTTGAGAGAGCTTTCGATTTTTTTGTCTTTCAAGAAACCTGTCCATTTCACCTAAACTGTTGCGTTTACTGGCATAAAGGTGTTGCTAATACTCCCTTATACTCCTCTCGATAGCTGCAAAACCCACACTGAAGTCCTCTCCCTCATCCTAAACACCTGCAATCTGTACCTGCACTCTTTCTCAGCTGGTCGGTCAGTCTGATCAATCTTACTGACATTCTCAAAGAACTCACTTCAGGATTTTTTCTGTGTCTACAGACTTGTGTTTTCGACTTTTACTAACTTCTGCTCTTACCTTTATGCCCGTTCTTCTGCCAAACTTGGGGTTCACTTGCTCTTGTTTTTCTAGAATAGGTATTGAGTCCTTTCCCTTTCTCTTGGATATGTCATAGAAGCGTACTGCAACTTTTGAAATCTTTTGTTTTTATTTTCAATCAACTCAAAATACTTTCAAATTTCCCATCTGACATTCTCTTTGACCCAGGGGTGGAAATATGTGACCTGTTTTCCAGACTATCCTTCTGGAACAGATTCCAACTTAATCCTACTGGGGTCAAAGAGCATGCTTGCATGAATCCTTTTAGAGACTTCATTTTTTTTTTAAGATTTATTCATTTTTGCGAGAACATGAGCAGGGGAGGGACGGAGAGAGAGGGGCCAGAGAATACAAAGCAGGCTCTGCACTGACAGCAGTGAGCCCAACGTGAAACTCAAACTCGCGAACCACGAGATCAGACATAAGCCAAAGCTGGACCCTCAAATAACTGAGCCCCCAGGCTGATTTTACGGCCCAGCACGTGGCCCGTATTGGCAAACGTCCTGTGAGCACTCGGGAGGAGGGGCCTTCTGTTGTTCCGGTGAGTGTCTATCAATGCCAAAGAGGCCCAAAAGGGTGGCTGGCATTGTTCGAGTCTTCTAGATCCAGATTTTATGTCTGTGTGCTCGAAGAGTTTTTGAGAGAAGCTACTGGAATGGGACTATGATTGTGGATTTGTCTATTTCTCCTTGCAGTTCAATCAGGTTTTGCTTCATGTATTTTGAACATAAACGGTTAGGATCGTTATGCTCCCGTGATGAACTGATGCCTTCATCATTATAAAAGGACCACTCTATTTCTGGTAATAGCTTTTGCAATCCACTGTCTGATAGTAACATAAGCAACCCAACTTCCATCTGATCCGAGTGTTAGCATGGCGAGTGAGCCCTTCCATTCATTTACTTTTAAGCTATTTGCACCTTAGTATTTAAAATGGGTTTGGGGCGCCTGGGTGGCTCAGTAGGTTAAGCATCCGACTTTGGCTCGAGTCATGATCTCATGGTTCGTGGGTTCGAGCCCCACGTCGGGCTCTGTGCTGACAGCCTGGAGCCTGCTTCAGATTCTGTGTCTCCCTCTCTCTCTGCCCCTCCCCTGCTCATGCTCTGTTTCTCTGTCTCAGTAACAAACACTGAAATGACATGACATGACATAACATAAAAAAAATAAAATAAAATAAATAAGATAAGATAAAATAGGTTGATCACACACAGGTTACACAGGGTCTTGGTTTTTCACCTGAAAACCCTGTCTCTTACGCTGAACATCATATTGATGGAGTCAGGTTTAAACCCGCCATCACACTGGTTCTTCCCTACTTACTCCAGATGCTCTTTATGTGCCTTCTCCTCTATTTCTCCTTTCTCTGGAATCGAGTATTCTTATGATTACATTTTATCTCCTTTTTTGGTTTATTAACTTGAACTCTTTGTTGTGCTTTCAACTGTTGCCTTGTTTATCCCAGCCTGCCCTGTGACATGACACCACCTCACATACAGCCTAGAAACTAACAGCAGTGCTGGGGTTGTTTCCTGCGGCTGCGTAACCAACTACAAGGGACTGGGTGGCTAAACACCACGGACGTTTATTTATCCCCGGCACAGTTACGGAGGCCGGAGTCCAAAATCAGCATCACAGCGCCGAAATCAAGGTATCGGCAGCGGCTGTGTTCCCGCCAGAGACTCCAAAGAAGGGCTCCTTGCCTCTTCCGGGCGTGGTGGCGGCCGGCACCCCTTGGCCTGGGGCCCCCTCCCTCTGATCTTTAAAGCCAGCATCTTCAAGCCCTTCTCTGTTCCAGCTTCACATCGCCTGGCGCGTACGCGTGTGTGCGTGCGCGTGCGTGTGTGAGCTCCCTCTGCCTCCTGTTCACAAGGATACATGTGGCTGCGTTTAGGGTCCCCCTGGACAACTCTGGATAATCTCTCCATCTCACACCCTTCACCCAATCAAATCTCTGACGACCCTTTTCTGTCGAGAGCCATCTCTGAAGTCAGGCGGGTGTGCAAGGTCTCCCACCGTCAGATGGCCACCGGCACCTACCCCCACTCAACCCCCACTCAATTTCTGCTGGAGCGCCGACCCCCAAGGCGCCTGACTGATATCAGGAGTGACTTGCCTTCTTATGTTAAAAATATGTGAATTGTACCTTGTGAAAAAACTTGTTATAGGAGTTTCTTCCTTTGTGATTATAGGAGCAAATGTTACGTTTCCTGAGAAAACAGGCTATTGACTCCTGCTCATAAAAGAACTCTTGCCTTTGCCATGCTAAAAACTTCGCCTTGTATTTGAATGCTAAGGATCCCTTCCTTCCCCAAGTGATAAGCATCTAGTCACCTACTTTAATCACTATTGATAAAGGTTATGCATGTGTCTCCCACCAATCTATGTTTTGGGAAATTTTTACATGCCAAAGAATTTGTCATCAGAAATTACTGTCTAAGGCAATTGCCACTTCTGTTTTGTACCCCATACATTTTTTTCAATAAATAAAGCTGACTCTCGGGTCAGGGCAGAGACACCTGCCTGGTGAACAGAAGGAAGCCAAGGCTCACTTGGCTCCCTTTCACAGACACCGTCCATCCTTCAGGGAGCCCTGGACCTGCAGGAGCTGGACTCCGGCACTTCCCCTTAGAGGGACACTTACTTACACAGGATTCCTGGGATTAAGACCTGCTAAACTGGGGCAGGGAAGAGGGGGGCAGAAGCATTATTCTGTCTACCCCATCTCTTTCCAGCCTTTATGCTAAGTTGCCACACATTTTGCTCCTACACGTTATAAAGCCCCAAAGCACACGGATATCGTCTTTGCTGAAAGTGATCAGTTACCTTCCCAGGAGATGAAGCATGAGGGAGGAGTCCTCCATTCAAGCACCGGAGTGACCGCTGCCTGCTCTCTCATTCTCTCTGGATCCAGTTCTCCCTCTGATCTTATTTTCCTTTCCTCCTACCTGAAGCACCGTCTTTAATTCTTCTTAAAGTGGTCCCTGCTGGACGTAAGTTATTTCAGCTTTTCCGTGTCTGAAAAAGGTTTTGCTTCACTCTTGCTTTGAGACAGATTTATTTGCGGGCCACGCAGCCCCGGGGTTTTTCCTTCCTCTGGAAATGACGTCCCACTGACTTCTGACGTGCGTTTTCCAGCAACAAATCTGCTGTCACTCTTAACTTCGTGCAATCTGGCTCTTTTTAATGTCCTGTCTCTACTTAACACATTCCATCTTTTCTCAGGTTCAGCTGAAGTACCTGTTTTCACGATTTCGTACAAATTTTACCATCTGTGCAAATTCTGAGTCAGCTGCAAGGGACTGCTACGAATCTTACTTTCCTGTTTCTCTGCACTCCTGAAATGCTGTAAGCTTTTCCAGGCAGGACCAGAATAACATGCTGTCCGGGGCTAAGTTACCCCTGTCGCCGGGGCACTCCCTTCTGCGCACTCCGGCCACGGCCCGCGGGGGACGCTTGTCTGCCACGGCCGGTGGCCCGCGGTCCTTTCAGGCGGCCCCACCCAGCACGAAGCCGTTTCCTCAGGAGCACCTGCAGTTCGCCAGGCGGCCGAAGACACAGCGACGTCCCCCCCACAGGCTCCAGAGAGCGTGCTGGGCAGTTCTCGCTTCTCCACCATTCACTCCGACCGGCCGCAGCTCTGCTCCTCCGCTCAGCAAACCAGAGGCCCTGCCGGGGCCCCCGCCCGCCGAGACGCCTTCCAGACAGGAATCGGGAAACCAACCGGCCCCCCCACCCCTCTCCCGTTTGTCCAGGGCTGCTGCTCTGCCTGACGGCCGGGAAACCGCGGTCACGTAGGTTTTGTCTGTTATCAGCCGTCTGAGACAGGAAGCAAGTCCTTCGGCACTTACCTCAGCCAGAGCAAATACCTTCCGTGGAATTTTCAATTTAATTTGCTAGTCTGGTGTTAATCAATTTTCTGGTCACAATTCACGTATCTAACAAGTCATCTTTTACCAAGTTAACAAACATTCCCTTCTCTGAATGTATCTTCGTTTTTCAGTTCTTACTAGTCGCTGACTCCTGAAGATGATCTTGAGTGTTCTAACGTGATGAAGAGCACGGCACCGCCATCGCCACGCGCCTTCCTGAGGAGGAAGCTCTCAGGCGGAACTGCCCCCGGAGGAATCCACAGCGTGGCCGGCTGCCACGCGGCCTTCTGGGAAGGCTGCAGCGCCTCTGCCAAAAATCCGAGTGCTTCTTAACGTTTGTCAACTCGACAGATGGAAACTGTTATTTTTTGTTTTCACTTCTTCCCACCGATGACTGGTAAACACGAGTGTCCCCCACCAGCGGCACAGTGTCAGCTCTCAGGGCCACCGGCCCAGCTGGGTTTCTTATTTTCTGAACTACTCACTCATGTTCTTTGCCCATTTTACTATTAGGCTGATAGTCTTTTTCTTAATGATTAATAATTGCTCTTTAACAACTATTAAACCTTTGCCATACCTGCTGTCAACATTCCCCCCAAGTTGAGTTTCCTTTCAAGTTTAAGGGGGTTCTGACATCTTGAACTACAGTCCAGTCAAAACAATTTTTTCCTTTTTCCACCTAAGATTAAATACTCTTTTTGTAATAATAATTTCTTTTCTTTTAAAGTCATTTTATTTAGATTTGGGATTTTTAAATTTTTTAATTTAGATTTTAAAATCTAAATCTTTTCTTGCTTTTGTTTTTTTAATGTTTATTTATTTTTGAGAGAGAGAAAGAGAATCTGAAACAGGCACTAGGTTCTGAGCTGTCAGCACAGAGCCTGATGCTGGGCTCAAACTCACAGAGCCATGAGATCATAACCAGAGCCAAAGCCAAGAGTCAGACACTTAACCAACTGAGCCACCCAGGCACCCCAATAATTTCATTTTTTTACCTTTAAGTAATCAACCTGACATTTATGTTTGTTATGAGATACAGATATAATTTTCCTCTAGCCACTTGGGTCAATAATCATCATTTCCCTACTGATACAAAATGTTATCTTCACCATAAATTCACACACAGATGCACACATATACTCTCTTAGCTTCCTATCCCACATCTTCTTTAATGTCTAACGACCATCTCAATATTGTGTAAATCATCTCTCACCAGGTTGCTGACGGTTTCAGCTTTTCTTTGCAACATTCAGGTATTTATTCTTACAGGTGAACAAGTTCAAAAACACCCCTACTAGAACTCTGGTCAAGCCTATCTTAAGTTTACAGATTAACTTAGAGAAAAATCAACTTTATGATAAAAAATCTTCCATTTAGAAAGGGAAGTAGTCACCTATACCTTTCAAAAAAGTCAACAGCAGTCTTTACATGTTTTCTGCATATTTCTTCTTAATTCCTTGAAATTTTATATGTTGGGGCTACTATGAATTGGATTTTGAGCCATGATATTTTCTGCGTTGTGCTAATTCCTGGGAAAGCAGTGGGTCTCCGGATCCTTCTTTTTACCCAACCACTTTATCAAAGTCCACATGCTTAGATAAGGGTCCTAGGTGTTCCCAAGAGGACACATGTTAAAAACAAATCACTAGACTACATCCAAACAGAAATATAAGTGTGTCTGGAAAAGAGAGCGGTGAGGGATCTTCATTCCTGGATTTTTGACAAATTTTCTGGAAGACCTTGATGCTCATCCGTATTTAGGAACCAGTAGGTTAGACCACCAAATTGAGAGCTGAAGTAGACTAACAGTTACACATCCACGAAGTTTTACATGACTTCCCACATTAAAAACTCCAGAAGCTACCACTGAAATAACCACACTGGGGACAAGTATATCACAGAAGCTCAGAAACAGATGGAAGATTTAAGTATACTCAGGGAGAGATCACCAGCTATCAAGGTTTCATAAAACATTTAATATATATTTTTAATATATAAAATATCTACTTAAGTTCTACGCTCTCTACAAAGTATGAAAAGTATCTTAAAACAAACGTGTCCTTCGATCGGGAGAAACTGAGGACGACCTCCCTGGGTCCGTCAGGTGCCCCATCCGCGCTCCCGTGTGGAGTGAGCGGGACCCCCAGCGTGACCCACAAAACCGAGAGAGACGCACCAGCGTGAAAACTGTCCGCAGCTATGACTTTGATTTAAGGTGGAAAATTGAGCCACAAGTCACTCTAAGGTGTCCCAACACACTTCAGTGACATGCGAATCTCAGCCAACATTCCATCTGTTCCACGAAGAAGGATCAGAAGAAACAGAATGAACATAACAGAAGTTCTCAAACTGGCAGAGAGCTGGATCCACGAGCTTTCACAGGGAGCCGTGCCTGGAGGCCTGGCCGCGGCGGGGCAGCTGAGCAAGACCGTGCCGCAGCGGCAGGGCCGCACGCGTCCGACCAGGACCTGAAGTCACGTCACAGGGAAGCACCGATGCTTTCCAGCTGTGGACAAGCCCCCTCATGACCGCACAGCGCTCTCGTGCCCTTGTAGCTGACGAGCACACGCACATGGTGTCACCCGATCCCACAAGAACCCCAAGATCCAGGGCTTCCGGTCCATGAACGCAGCGAGAAGACTCAAAGAAGTTAAATTTAACCAAAGTCACCTGGCTCATAAGGAGTAGACGTGGAATTCAAACGTTTATTTCCCTACGTTTATCACAGTGTTGTTTTCTACAACAGCAAGCACACTTAGAATTTTTATTTTCAGGACCTACTCTCAGCTGCTGTTATTTCATCTGCTTTCCACATCGCTACAAATTAGAAAGCGAAATCATCCACCACACTGTCCAAACGATGGGATGAGTTCAGCTGAAATGAAATATTATACGTGAAATCACTCTGAAAATATAAAACACAAGCCCAAGTGCCATTACAAATAAGTGAATCACTAAGTTTCTGTCAGTACTAAAATCAAGAGTATGTTTCTAACAGATTATAGAGAGCTCTTCCCAGCTTCCAAGGAGGAGAGTAACAGGAATTATTTGCTCCAGGGGAAAGAAAAGCAAGGAGAGAAGTATTTCACACCCGTCCTGCCGGGTAAGAGAATTCAGAAATCTCAGGCATCCCCGCCTCCTACTCAGCCACTAGAAACGGGCCTGAAATACTTGCCGTCCACAGGCACCGGAACAGCATTTAGAAAGACAGACAGCCGAAAGCAAAGAGAAGGAGGACACGTGGCACAGACACAAAAGAAGGGGCCACTAGTCGGCCCCGGAAGAAAGACGGAGCAAGGGAAACCGACCTAAGTCAGCTGCCCACGACCCACCGCCCCGAAGCGCGGCCGGGTGGCAGGCACCCAGCAGCGGCAGCGCCCACGGAAAGCAACAAAGATGCATAACTGGACAGTCTCCTCTTGTTCTAGTCACTGCAAAAACATGAAAATATCAAACAAAAGGTGATTTTTAAGTGATTACAGTTGCCAAAAGTGCCAATTAAATATAAATACGCCGTTCATTTATCATAATGGTCACAATTCTCGTACATAAGATTACAGACAGAAAACACTACTCAGCATAGCGCCCGAACAGCCTTGCTATATGGCCAGAAATGTGGGAAGAAAGGCCTTTAAATGTTTTAGGACAACTGAGGAGACAAAGAATATTCTAGCCCATTAAGAATGAAACTCTACAGTTTTACTTTTTACCAGAAAGTTCCAAGTGCAATTACCTGAGTGACTGTGCCACGATGTTCTCACATATCGTCAGACAATGGTTCACGCGGTCTTTCTTGGTGGCTGAGAGTTCTTTCTTTCTAAAAGGAAAAAAAGAAGGAAAAGAGTGAACATCTGTTAAAGCACCCACTCCATTTATTTCTACACATCATTCATTCAACCCATGAGCACTTCTGGACCCCTAGGAACAAACCGCATCCCATGCTGGGGGTGGGGTGGGGCCGGCGCAGGGGGCCCGGTCAGGAGCTGCCACTGACGCACCCATTCTTCCCATGTTAGAGCAGCTGCAGCACAGGCAGTGACTCGCCCAAGGTCACACGGTGGCGGGGCGGGATCAGACTGCTCCTCACACCAAGCTGCCTCCGCTGCTCGAAATCACTGTTCACTGCCTGCCGACCTCACGCTCTCTATTCTGCATAAAATACGGCATACACAGTGACTAGCTGCTTCTACCTCCCCAAACAGCTAGAAAGAAGCCTCTGGCCTCAGAGCCCTTCTCAGAGGCTTCCCATGAGGACTTCCAGGGCCAACACAAGGAGACAAACGCCCGGTCAAGATCAAAGTGAAGGCGTTTGCTTCCCACCCAACCTACAGCTTCAGATGCCTTCAAGGTATGACCTGCAAAGTAAGGTGCAGGGGGTGACCCAAAGCGGAGGCCAAAAATTAAACCAGGCTTGAGAACTACATTCAGAGAAGAACTGGAGTGTGGTCAGCAGTACATGGCACTAACTAAAAATACACCAGAAGACTACCAGTTTTTGAGGGACTTCTATTATGGGGGGGAGGGGGGAGACGCTAACCTACAAACACCTGCAACTATTTAATCCCCAATGCAACCCTCAGGCTCCAGAAAGTGCACCTGAAGGGACAGGCTATTAAAATTATACAAATCCAGTGAAGGCAAAGCCTCCAAAAGGCTCTTGAGACGTGGCTGGAGAGCAAGGACAAGGAAGAGCCTCGGAAGCAGGAGGCCAGTAGCCAAAAGGGAGAAGAGACAGGGGTTCCAAACAGGAAAAGCATCAGAGCCTCCAAGAGAAGCCTAGTTCGAGGCTAGTAAGGAGGGGGCTTCCCAATGACTGGCCAACCAGAGTCTGTCGTTACAGACCCCGGTGAACGCGTGTCTCCCACTGGTCTCTCTCCTAAATGAGACGTTTAGGGGCAAGTTAATATCTGCCCAAACACCAACCTTTCTCCTTGGACACATGCCCCTCCCCCCCCCAGAGGCGTCGCACAGCTTAGCCTCCCTGCAGCGAGGGAGGGGCGCACACCCCGCGTTCTCACAGGAGAGATGGGAATGGAAGCGATCCGCGGAGCGCGTGCCCCACCGGCTGACCCTGGTGCGTCCCCTCCAACCGGAGCAAACAGGCCTAACACCCAGATTTTGATTACACGGAGAAGGACCAGAAGACTGGAGAACAGCAGCACGGAAGGAGCCTGAGTCCCGCCGTGACCACAAGGAACAGGGGTGCTCACCTCCCGCCCACTTCAAAGCACTAACAGGGAAACAACCCACGATCCTTCACTGGGAGGACGGACGGACAAACCGCCACGACCGGACGGCGGAACACTGCCTGGCAGTGGAAAGGAGCAAACGACTAATACACACGAGGGTGAATCTCGACGCGCCAGATTCACGACCACACAGTGGGGAATTCCATTTACAGGATGTCCTGGAAGAGACAGAACTACAGGAGGTGCAAGTGCCCAGTGACCCTCAGGGCTGGGGGAGGGGGCGGCGGCGA
>PJEM01011474.1:0-53935 GCA_004023845.1 Helogale parvula | reverse complement strand
AACTGAGAGTTAAAGGGGAAGGGGGTGGGGGGAAAAGAGGTGGTGGTGATGGTGGAGGGCACTTAGGGGGAAGAGCACTGGGTGTTGTATGGAAACAAATTTGAAAATAAAATAAAATTAAAAAAATAAAATAAAAAAAAATAAAAAGATAATTCCAAAGCCAGTCTCAAAATAACTCCTTGACAATAAGTGGATTCATAACTCTTTCCTCAAATTTTCCTGATACTACAAGAGTCTCTGGAGTTTGGGAATATTTGCAACAAAGAAAAATTCCCACTTATCACTTTCTTTTAGATGAATCTCTTCAGAAGGATTCTGTTGTGCAAGAGAGAAAACGCCTGAAGGTGAGTATCTCCCAAGTCTAAAGAACCAGAGACTCTTTCTCCCTCCACAGATATGAGTATAGGTAAGAATGGAAGAATATTGAATATAGCCTGCCCCTTGCTGCCTCCCTTTCATGATCTCTTTATTGCAACTCCTGATGTAGCATCAATAGCTTAATAATTAGCGATCGTGATAGCTGATACTTCTGCTGTTTTCATACTGATGTCAGATACTATTCTAAACAATTCATAAGGATTAACTTCGTTAATCCTCAGGAAACCTCTATGATGTTTTCCTACCATTATTCCCAGATAATAATGAGGATATTAGCAACAAAAACTAATCATAAAGATGAGGATGTTGTGGTACAGAGATGTTAAGTAATTTGCCCGAGACCACAGAGGCAGTGGTAGTAGTCTGCACATTTGAAACATTTATTTTTCTGAAGGGAGATTGTTCTTGCTAAACCCTGTTAATGAATCATAAGACAATTAAGAAAAGCCCCAAAGGATTTCCAAGCTCAAGAACTTTTTCATGTGCTGACGAATTTCAAGGGTTCCCCCCAAGGCTTTACCCCACAGAATCTGCTCATGCTTCCATTTAGACACCCACTCTCACAAAAGGAAGTACCAGCTCCCCTCTGTTTTGTGGCTGGGACATTTTCACGTGGCTTGAGAATGTCCCGAGCTGTCAGCCCTTCCCTACTGTGATCTCCTTTGGGGCCTTGTCTGCACCTGAGGCATTACTGAGGGCTTGGGCCCAGCCCAGGGAGTCCCTCAGAGGTACCTGAATGTTCACTGAATAAGTGATTCCACAAGTGTAGAATAACTCTACTTTAGAGGGTAAAAGCATCTGGGAGTTGGAGACAGTTGAGATAATTCAAAGAAGAATAAAAGAAAGTATTCACTTTCATTGTTACCACATTGAAAAGTGTTTGCAAGCTCAGTACTTTCACTTAGCTTCTTTTACTTTTATTGTTCACTGTTTCATAAACGAGGGAACTGAATGAAAGGTAACTTAAGATTGTTGGTCAATGACACACCCTGATGCAAGCAGAATTGGTACAGGAGCCATCTTGGCCCAATTCCACATTCAACGTTCTTCCCAGCATAGGACAGTAGGTGACATCTGGCGCTGCTTTCTTTGCTGTCTGTATTAATGTCTGTGAACCATTCCTTTCCTCTCCCTTCCCTGTACTCCTCTCCCCTATACTCTTTTCCAGCAGTGTTTTGTCCTTTCTGTGCATTTTTACACAGAAAATGCTCTCTACTAGCTTCTATGCGAGAAAGGAGGCCCTCCGTTCATCCACAGACCGCATGGGTTCTTCGAATGCTATTCTACCCTAACTCTTCTGTCTACCACACTCCACTTACATGGAGCATTTTTCTGTTTGCAAGAAGGTGAAAGCAAATGTTCTAGCCCTGGAGACATCCTCATTTAGGTCATTCCTTTTTGTTCTAGCCTCCCAGATTCTTCATGATTTAGGTAAAGGTGATAAAATGATCTTCCTGGGTTTTGCGGGACATTAATCAAGGTACTGCATGTGAAGACACTTTGTAAGCTCTAAAGCACTAGAGAAACGCTATTGATACTGTTTCTATATGACCTTCAGATTAAAAAGGTGATGCATAAGAAACCAAAGGAAAAAAATGATTTGGTCCCGGTACCAGTAGCACTTGGCTCTGAGCAGGCTCAGAAACAGCAGAGCCCCCCAGGAGAAGACAGTATCTCTGGTAAACAGATTAAGAAGATACCAGGTAAGAGATAGCTATGTGGGAACAACTCCTCTGTTTCCTAGCTATGTTCAAGTATGTGGTCTAGGTACGGGGGATGGATCCTGGACAGGGTTGGAGCCAGACTGGACTGAGGAGCTCACCCAGCTCCATCTGAGATGTTAGAACATGACTTCCAGGGTCATAGACCTAACTTGTCATTGATATAAAAGCTAAGTGACTAAGGGTGCCTGGGTGGCTCAGTTGGTTGTGTCTGACTCTTGATCTCAACTCAGGTCATCTCAGGGTTGTGAGTTCAAACTCCATGTTGGGCTCCATGCCGGGTGTGGAACCTACTTTAAAAAATTAAAATTAGAGGCGCCTGGGTGGTTCAGTTGGTTGAGCGTCCGGCTTCGGCTCAGGTCATGATCTCACGGTTCGTGAGTTTGAGCCGCACATCGGGCTCTGTGCTGACAGCTAGCTCAGAGCCTGGAGCCTGCTTCGGATTCTGTATCTCCCTCTCTCTCTGACCCTCCCCTGCTCACTCTCTGTCGCTGTCTCTCAAAAATAAAATAAAGATATAAAAAAATTTTTTACTAAATAAATAAATAAATAAAAGCCAAGTGACTATAGGAAAGTCTTCTAAATTCTTTGAACTCCAGATTCCTAGTCCATAAAACAAAAATAAAGAATCATAGTTCTCAAATTGTTCAAAGGCATTAAGTCTAGAAAGCCTAAAAATATGAAAGGTGGTCAAGTAATTCCATCTGTGATGACCTGGGGACGCATCTTACTCACAGTTGTATCCCCAGCTCTCAGCTCAATGCCTGACACACAACATGCCCTTAACACAAATATGCTGAATGAAAGAAGATCTGAATGAAATGTTCTGGTAAGTAAAGAGGTTGGGAATCTAAATCTGCCAATGGGAGGAGTCAGAAGCTAAAACTCTAGGCATTTGGTGTGTATTGGTGCATGTCTAAGATCTCAACCTCTGAGTCAGAAGATGTGGAAAACAGACTATGTTGAATGCCTGTGGGCACTTGGGAGGGAGGAGGCCTTTCCTTATCTGAAAAAAAAGGGACTTACACTCCCCCAACTCATCCAACCCTCATTTACCAACTTTTCTCCACCATAGAATCCAAGAAAGCGATGAATAGTAGAGCCTATATACTACGCGAAAGAAAGAACCTAATAGCATATGAAGAGATCAGTGATCCTGAAGAAGATGACTAATTCTGTAAGTGACCTACAGTCCATACCCACAACCCAGAAAAATGTACTTGTCTGTTATAGAACTAGTATCCTATCTAGTCGCTTATTCCCCAAATCATTCTTTTCTCCTAGTCCATAGGGTGCAGCATTGAAGCTAAATAATGAGGTTTCCCATACTCTTTCTGCTCCTTGCTCTGTATATCCAGGGATCCTCCCTAACTCGAATGCTGTGGGCTCCCAAACTCCTGGTCAGTTCCTGAGGTGTAGGCCACAACTTCCTGTAGTCTAGGAAAACTCACAGGACAGGTAAGGGGGTGACTATAGCATGAGCATAAGGTTCACTTTGAGGAGCAGTGGGAAATGTATGCAGATTGTGAGGTAGGGTAGAATCGAGTGCTTGGGGTCCTGCAGGTCTGGATGAGGAGTTTGGTATTGATTTAACAGACAAGAGGAGTTCACTGCCACTTATTTTCCTTCTCTTTCCTTGCCTCAACCTCAGGAGTGTTACAAGTGCCCTTAATAAGAAGCAGAACCTGGTGGCCTTTCATGAAAATGGGAATGGCTATGAATTCCTAGCCATCAGGTGTATAGCAAGTAAAAGAAAGAGTTCACAATAGAGAAAAGTTAAACATGATCCTTGTTACTATGTGCCAAGTATTCTGATAGATGTAAGACTTTTGTTAATGAGTAAAATATATACCTAACATATATTTCTTTCTGTGTATCCACACACTTATCTTAGAAAATAAGCATTGAATTGTCAGGTAATTCTCTGCAGAGAACAGCACTACCCTCCTCCCCAGATGTGCAGATGTGACTGCTGAAGTCAGTTCTGGGTGTTTGATTTCACATGTTTTCTCTGCATTTACACACACACACACGGTACTACTATAAGCATTTCCCACATGCTTTTTCCCCACTACCAGCATGTCCTGGACAAGTACCACTCATTTTGTTCCTGTTCAGCAGGTGCTCCATGTTGCAAATCCCCGTTATCAGTTTACGTTGCATTAGTCATTGACAGTTAATAAATACGTAGAAGCTTTTCTCAGTTGTTTGCTCCTCTCATTCTTGTGTGCAGAGCCCTGTGCATATGTGTGAGTGTTTCTTTGGCACGCAGTCTTAGAAGTGCAATTGTTTTGTCAAAGGGTTCATTCATTCAACAGACACCTACTGAACATGTACTGTGTACTGAACACTGCTCTAGGCGCTAAGACCTCAGGGAACATGACAGAAAAATGTCCCAGCCCAGATGGAGCTGACATTCTAATGGGTGATGTTTCCAGTTTTTATTTTGATGGACACTATACACCCCAATTCTGGGGCAGGTGCTGATTGGACACCTTGGCCTCTGCTCTCTGTAAGATCCCCAGGGTAAGGGGCTGGGATGGTCCATTGGGAAGTCTATGAGAGGAGACAGAGATAAAACCATCAACCGGGGAATGTAGAAGGATAGGGAAGGAGCGGTCTCCTGGAGAGCATATGGTGGGCAGGAATGGAAGAGTCTACTAGCCATGATGCAGGAGAGCAGCAGACGGAAAAATCTACTGGACAGAAGTATGAAATTGTCCATCAAGGGTCTCATGACCAAAGGTTTGAGAGCTGGGGTGGGAATAAAGTGTCGAGAATGGGAGAGTCTCCTTCTATACATGCCATTGCAGACTACATAAACAGCTCTGGGTAAAAGAAGAGGGGAGTCTTTGGGGGTACAAAACACTGTGTGATACATTAAGGGACTTTAAGGCTGCCAACAGAGGTCACCAAGGTGACTTGCTTGGGACATCAAATACCAGCCCCAGGTGGAAGCAGGGTTGGTGTTGTTTTGACCATCCACTGCCCATCACCTCAGCCTTCCGGCAACCACCCAGCCTTGGCAGATCTCCACTCTTCCACTGAGGCTTCCATCTCCCCTACCTCTGCCTTTGTTCCACCTCTGGATCTGTCTCTTCGTCCCAATAGGTTTTGATACAAGGCAGGAAGAAGCCATAAACCCACAGATAACTGGGGCCTGGAGGAGACAGACAGGTATTAAAGGCTCTCCTAGGTCTCTGGTGAATCATCATGACTCCAGGCTAAGTCCACATTTGCTGGGCTGGAATTCGGTCAGCCTTCTCCCAATACACACTATGACAGCTGCAGGGTTGCAGTATTGCTATCCTCACATCAGCCCAGGGCTGGGTCTCCTAAAGCCCTGGGGTTGGTGGACCCCATTCTGGAGGAATTTGCCCTGAGAGATTGAGAAAAGCCTCAAAGAATCACCATTCTTTGGAGCTCTAGACAAGACAGAGGAATAAGGCATGGCCAAGGGTGTAGACAGATAGGGATACATACATGAACTACTTCTGACCAGCATGTTCCCCATGATACAGCCTTCTTCACAGGGGTGACTGTCCCCACAGAGTCAGCTCCTGGAAAATGTGTTGCAAGGACATCCTTGTTTACCTGCTTCTTTGAGAATATTATCCTGTCACTTGTCACACCTCTGGCTGGGATAGGTCCCAAGTCCAGGACTTTGCATTCCAGGCCAGGAACACCATCTGCAGGAATGGGCGAGGTCTGGTTTACTGGGGTCTTCTCAGCCCACATTCCATAATAACCATAGAAAGTGCAATTAATATTCATCATGTGTTTAATAGATGTTATATATATATATATATATATATATATATATAGAGAGAGAGAGAGAGAGAGAGAGAGAGAGAGAGAGATTATACACAGAGACACCGGCAGATGTCAGACTTCTTGCCAGAGTTCCAGTAGCTTGCATGTGTGAAATGGATGGACTTGGAACTCACTGAAACTTCAGACATTAAGGAGAATAGGTGTGTGGCTGCCTGGGTGGCTCAGCTGAGCTTCTGATTCTTGATTTAGGCTTAGGTCATGATCTCACAGTCTGTGTCATGGAGCCCCACGTTGGGCTCCGCTCTGCTGACAGTGAAGAGCCTGCTTGGGATTCTTTCCTTCTCTCTTTCTCTGCCCCTCCGCAGCCTCCCTCTCACAATAAATAAATAAATAAATAAATAAATAAATAAATAAACTTTAAAAAAAAAAGAGAACAGGTGTATATTGGGGGGAGAACGTGAATAAACTTCAGGTTATGTCCCAAGTCTCAGCGTAGAGAACAACATGGATGATCTTGAGGGTATAATGCTAAGTGAAATAAGACAGAGTAAGACAAATAGCATACGATTTTATTCATACATGTAATCTAAAACAAAACAAAACAAAACAAACAAACAACACAAAAACAACCTAATAGATATCAGATTGACGGTTACCAGGGGGGAAAGGTGTTGGAGGGTGGGCAAAATGGGTAAAGGAGCTCAATTGTATGGTGATGTATGGTAACTAGACTTTTGGTGGTGATCACTCGTAGTGTATACAGACATTGAATTATAATATTGGTATACCAAAAACTTAAATAATGTTATACACTAATTTTACCTCAATAAAATGATTTATTCTCCTTAGGGAGACACATGTGCTTGTGGGAACACCGTTTTTGAGCCAGTGAAATAGGCCAACAATGCCTTCAACAACACTTTATGATGTGTTTTACAGTTTTATATGAGTATTACAATCATAAAATGCATGAAAGTTTTATTGTAGGGTGCCTGGTTCAGACTCCCTATAAACAGGTAGGACATGGTGAATATTCCCCTTTGGTTTGGGATGACTAGCCATGGAGCAGATAGACTAGAAATGGTCCCTTCTCAGGGCACCTGGCTGGGCTCAGGCAATGGAGCATGTGACTTCCAGTCTCAGGGTTGTGAGTTTGAGCGCCACATTGCAGGTAGAGATTACTTAAAAATAAAATTTTTAAAAATGGTTCCCTCTTTACAAATGCATTTATCTCCTTCATTATTATTATAGAGGGCTGGAGGTACCCTAGGCTCTGATATGTTTCTTTCTCAGCATTCTCTATGTGCATCCTAGGGGACTTTCCCATGTAGGAGGTAGGGAGTTCATGGTCATTAGTGTGCCATCTGCCCAGTAAGGGTGTCGAAGGCCCAACTAACTCTTTAGTTGTGAGTGTAGTTCTCGCTTTTTTATCCATTTACCCTCTGTTTGCAGTTTCTCTGGATATATTCTTCTCCTCTTGGTTGTTTCCTCCTGCTCATTTTGGCTCCTGGTTGCCTTCACCCTTGAAAATTCCATCTGAGCTTCTTTCTCTTTTTAAGGAATTCTTCACAATTTCTGGTCCCCAAATGGCACCCTTTCTTGTTTTCTGGTACTGTATACATTTTTTTTCTGTTATTTCAGTGGAGAAGTAGACAAGTTTGCTCAAGCAGCCATCTTGAGATCATCTTTACGGGCATTATTTTTAAACTTCCTAGTAGAAACAGTTGTTTTACTTTTATTGCATTCAGAGAATGTCCCTTGCATTTTTCTACATTTTGGGGAGCAGATTCATCAAGATTGTATTTGTGGCCTATTACATGGTCAAATGTATTAATGTTCATGGGTATCATACAGAAGGTTGCACAGATTGTTTAATTTCTATTTATTTATTTATTGAGATAGAGAGAGACAGAGACTGAGAGAAAGAGAAAGAGAATCCCAAGCAAGCTCCACACTGCCAGCGTGAGCCTGATTCAGGGCTCAAACTCACAAACTGTTAGATCATGACCTTAGCCAAAACCAAGAGTTAGACATTCGACTGACTGGGCCATCCAGGCACCCTTGATTATTTACTTTCTTTAATGAACAACTCTTGGAGTTGTACCTTAGAGGTAGAAAGGGCTACTTCCGGCCAATCTATGTAGCATTGGAGGGAAATGTACCAATGAACTTTTCAATGAAATCATCTGACAATTATCTTAAGGCTCACTCCCACTCTTTGTCCTTTTTGACTCTGAGTTTGGACTTTTTTGAAGGCTTTGTTACAAAAAACAGCTCTTGCCTCTGTGATTTGAGCTGTGATCTTGTCTCCTTGGACTTCTCTCTCAGTCTGATCCTACCTTTCTATCTCCCATGACTGCTTCAGCATTTCTGGTGGCCCACCAGCACCTTCTCCCTGTACTGTTAAGAATGTATCCTGGGACACTTAGGTGGCTCAGTTGGTTAAGCATCTGACTCTTGATTTTGGCTCAAGTCATGATCTCATGGTTCGTGAGTTCAAGCCCTGCATCAGGCTCTGCACTGCTTGGGATTCTCTCTGTCCCTCTGTCTCTTCCCCTCCCCTGCTTGCAGTCTCTCTTCTCTCTCTCTCTCTCTCTCTCAATAAATAGATAAATAAACTTAAAAAAATAAGTTATCCTTGGAGTGCCTGGCTGGTTCAGTCATTAGAGCATGTGACTCTTGATCTAGGGGTCATGAGTTCGAGCCCCGTGTTGGGGGTGGAGTTTACTTTAAAAAAGAATTTATGCCTAAAAACACTTCTCAGATCAATAGAATGTTGGGTGGGTTGGGAAATAGACATACAGGCTTTCTTTGCCATCCTCCTCCGATCATCTGTTTGTAGATGTAATACATTTTTGTCACTAAATGAATGTAATTTTCTTCCATTTCTTAAGTAGGTTTCGCACCCAACACAGATCCCAAAGCAGGGCTTACTCATAACCCTTGTAAGGACACAAGTCTAAACCAAACAGACCCCATGACAGGCTTTAAGTTTCCCCTCTGATCTAGAAGGCCTAGGTTTCCGTTCCCAGAAACTATCAGGTATTTACACATTGCCCAAGGCAGGAGAGACCACCCTTGTAACACCCAATCAGAAGTGGCCAGCTAACACCCTTAACATTCCTAAGGGCAGGCCCATAGATGGAAACCATAGATAGTTACCTGTTGTTTAATACTAGATTAACCAGTTACTCACCCCACGTGGGGGTCCTTGGCCCACCCTGTAATTGATTATTTTCGAAAAAGCACTAAATATTGTGATTGGGTCCCGCCAAAAGTAACGAACGCTCTAAACAAAATGTATGGTTAAAGTTGTTGCCAATACTGTTATGCGATAATGATTGGATCACTGTACCTATGTCAAATTTCTTGTAACTCCCCCTTCCGAAGCCCCATAAAAACCCTGCTCAGCCCTTGTTCGGGGCTCTCAGCACGGATCCACTGTGTTGGTGAAGTCTGTGAGCCCGAGCCTGAGCCTGTAATAAAGCCCTTTGCTTTTGCATGCGTGACTCAGTCCCCCTGGCAGTCTCTGGTCTTTGGGGGATACTGAGATCTGGACATAACACCCTGAGATCAAGACCTGAGCTGAGAACAAATGACTCTTAACCTACTGAGCCACCCAGGTGCCCCAATTTTCTTACATTTTATTCTCTAAATGGCATCTTATTCTCTAAATTTTTCTTGTTGGTATACAGAAACCTATCTATTATTGTATATAAGGGGCACCTGGCTGGCTCTATCAGTACTGCACACAACTCTAAATCTCAGGGATGTGAGTTCAAGCCCCATGTTGGGTGTGGAGCCTACTTAAAATAATTGTTTTGGGGAGCACCTGGGTGGTTCAATCAGTTAAGCATCTGACTTAGGCTCAGGTCATGATCTCACAGTACATGAGTTCGAGCCCCATGTCGGGCTCTGTGCTGACAGCTCAGATCCTGGAGCTTGCTTCAGATTCTGTGTCTCCCTCTCTCTCTACCCCTCCCTTGCTCTCTCTCTCTCTCAAAAATAAATATTAAATTTTTTTAAATTTTTTAAATTATTGCATATAATATTTTGTAACCTGGCTATATGCAGGTTCTATTGGGGTGTGCTTTTGGGGGGATTGTTTTGTTTGGCTTATAACAACAAAGATTTTATTTGCTCAGGATCTTATGGGTCAGCTCTTTGGGTTGGGCCAAGTGGTTCTTTTGCTGGTCTTGCTTGGGGTCACTCACTCGATTGCAGTCAGTTTACGGGTTGGCAAGGGGCTCAGCTAGCCTGAGTCTTTTTGCTTCCTGTAGTCTAATCATCAAACAGGCCAGCCTGGGCTTCTTCACATGGCAGACTTAGGTCCTCTGAGACCTACTCTTTCCCCAGCCTCTACTCTGCAGTATCCCTTGCACTAATGCTAGCACAGGACTCAATCTATTTTATTCTCCGAAGGAAAATTCATGTCACAAGGCAATATCATTATAAAAGGACAATTTATTGAAGATTTTATAGAGAAGATTAGTAAAGCTGAAGGAAGTATATATTTTACAGAGCTGAGCAGTTCATTGCAAAAATCACCTAAACTGACTTTTACCCCCCAAAAAAATCACCCTTAAGGGGCACCTGGGTGGCTTAGTTGGTTAAGTGACTTCAGCTCAGGTCATGATCTCATGATTCATGGGTTCAAGCCCCACATCGGGCTCTGTGGAGCCTGGAGCCTGCTTCAGATTCTGTGTCTCCCTCTTCCACTGCCCATCCCCACCTCGTGTTCTGTCTCTATCTCTCTCAAAAATATATAAACATAAAAAAATATTTTGTGATCACCCTTAAGCTATTCTACTACGGGTTCTGTAGCTGGGGTGTTGAGGTGCAAGAGCACCTGGCTCCAGGGGTCCCAAACAGAACAGGCTTGGCCACTCACAACTGATAAAACCCAATGTCTGAGAAACGAGTGGTAATGCAACAAGAAAGGAAATGATCTCTTTTTTTTCTTTTAAAATTCTTTAATATTTACTTTTGAGAGAGAGAGAATCCAAAGCAGGCTTCAGGCTCTGAGCTGTCAGCACAGAGCCCAACATGGGGCTTGAACTCATGAACTGTGAGATCACGACCTGAGCCAAAGTCAGAGCCTTAACCGACTGAGTCACCCAGGCACCACAAAGGGAAATGATTTCAATGAGGCCAGCACTGGAAAGACAGCAGACTAGTGTCTCAAAGACTGCATCCAAAGTGCCAGAAAGATAGATCCAGGTTATATAAGGAAAATGTGGCGTAAACATGAGTTGGTAAGTGCAGGTGGGCAACGAAGGTCAAACTGATCATTGTCTTGGGGTCAGATATATGGAGTCTTGCTCGCTCAGGGCAGTCCTTATTGCTTTCGGAGTGTACTTTCAGTTCCCATCATGGGATGCTTTTGCCGTGGGGTTTTCCAGCTGAGCTGAGAGACAAACTGGAGAGAAGAACCCAACTAGAAAGCTTAAGTCAAAATAGACATCCCGAAAGTTCTCTTTCCATTCTTCTATTTCCCTTCTAAGACAGGGAAACTGAAGGGGCCCCATGAAATACTGCTTAATTCCTGTCTCTGTTCTTACTAGGACCAAAACCCCCGCCTTACACATGCCTTATAGAGGACAGTGTATGTCCTCCTTGTAAAGGTCATGGAGTTCATTATTTCTTTCAAGTCTTCCAGCACAATAGATAACATCTAAGGAATGATCAGGCAAGTCATCATGTACCTTTTCCAGACCACTGACTTCAGACATGATGCCAAGACCCGTGGCCCCAGAACATAAGTGACATGGAGAACACCTGAGCTCTTATCCTTGGGTTGTTTTTTTTTTTTTTTTAATGCTTTTTGTTTTTGAGAGAGAAAGAGCACAAGCGGGGGAGGGACAGAGAGAGACGGACAGAGGATTTGAAGCGGGCTCTGGACTGACAGCAGTGAGCCCGATATGGGACTCCAACTCAAAAACTGTGAGATTATGACCTGAGCCAAAGTTAGACGCTCAACTGACTGAGCCACCCAGGTGCCCCGCACTCATCCCTGTTTTGACGAGTTCCTAAATGCCTGAGAGGACACGTACACCAGATCGCCATACTCAATAAAAACCTTAGGCCCTAGGGGCACCTGGCTAGCTCAGTCAGGAAAGCATGCAACTCTTGACCTTGGGGTCGTGAGTTTGAGCCTCACGTTGTGGGTAAAATTTACTTTTAAAATAAAATAAAAATATCTTCCTTTAAAGAAAACAAAACACTGCATACCCCAAGCAAAGATGAGACTTTGTCTTTTCCTTTCTCATCTCCCAGACACTCTGCTGTACTCTATCACTTTTACTAATCAATAAATTCTGCTCTCAGTTCCTCTTCAGTTCTCTATTTCTATTCCTATGTGAAGCCAAGGACCCTCTTGGCTGGTCCTGTGGGAACCCTTCTGAGTCCTCTGCCCTGGCCAGCCTGCATAACCTTCATCTATCCCTAATTCTCGTATTTGCCCTTTTCCTTTGGACAGTTTTACTCTGCTCAGGTTTGGGTTCTCCACAATCAACACTTAACATGGCCTTTCACAAGTTTGAATGACTGTTGGTTAAGCCCAGATTCCTAAAGGAACAGACTTTGGGGCATATAGGACGTCTCCAGGCAGATTATACAAAGAAATGCAGCTCAGAACTTTGTATGAAGAGAGTGAGGAAGGAGAGACTTTCTGCCCAGCTCATTCCCAGATCCTTTTTTTATTGGTCAAAACATACCCCACAGGCATGAACTCCCCACATTTCCAGATTGCACTAGCTGACTCCATTGTCAGATGTTTGGGAAGCCAGATTACACACTTTTGAGACCCAGCATTTCATACAATCAGAAATGATGGGAGGAGTCAAAAAGGCCAGGCCTGCAGCTCACTGGTCTGGCTTTATAGTAGCATCCATGGGTGAGAGCTAAGTACTCCCAGGCAAGTCCTAAGTTCACCTGATAGTTGTAATAGCCATCTGTGCTAGCTAATTGCCTTCATCCACTATCTCTATGATAAGCAGGTGCTTACAGCTTGGAGCCAAGCACCTAGAGGAAATCCCAGGTGACAGGTAAATGGGGTGCTTACCTTCTTTGACATCCACATTTCAAAGAGATGGCTTCAATGCTCTTAAGAAAGGCATTCCTAGGTTATAGGCTGACAACAGGCTTATTTAGCTCTTAAAAAGATGTACATGTACATCAAAGAAGCAAAGAAGGATTCACAAATCCTAGGTTTCTCAAGGAAATGCTTGAAGAAAAGTGGAGGGGAAGTCTCTTTCTCTTTTTTGGCAACAGGGAAAATTCAGTTTTGTGTTTATTTACCCTAACAATGTTCCTCTTTAGTTACTCCTTTACAGGGACACTACCATTTTTATTCTTATAAGCTTATTGATTTATTTTGACAGAGAGAGAAAGCACAAGTCAGGGAGGGGCAGAGAGAGAGTGAGAGCGAGAGAGAGTGAGAGCGAGAAAGAGAGAGAAAGAGTCTCAAGCAGGCTCCGCACTGTCATCACAGAACCCGATGCAGGGCTTGAGCCCACGAACTGTAAGATCATGCCTGAGCCGAAGTCTGACATTTAACTGACTGAGCCACCCAGGCGCCCCAACACTACCATTTTTAAATTATCTCCATTGCCATTTCTGCCTTTCTCTGGGAGTTTGTAGCCACCAAAATATTCAGTAAACCCATAGTAAGAGGCAAAGGAAAGCAACCCTCATAATTACAATAGAATTTTAAAGTCCATTTAGCTAGTATGTTGAAAGTGAAAAAGAAATAACATAAAAAAATAAAAGTTCAACACAATAATCACCCTTGGTGGTGGAATGGAAACTTTTATGCCATACCAGTGATGAATGGTTAAAGCAGGTTTTTGCTAGGCATTGTGCAAAAATTATCCTTCCTCACACATTAATTTTACTGCTGTGTTGTTGTCTTTATTGCTTGGGCTTTCTCTCTGTCTTAAAACTTCTGAGACCCTGTATGCCTGAAACCGTCTTTATTCCACCTTATGTAAAAGTTCCTTCCCTTCAACACTTTGGAGCTATTACACCCTAGTCTGCTTGCCTCCGGTGTGGTATTTGAGAAATCTGATGTCAGTTAAATTATTTTTCCTTTGTAAGTAAACTTCTATTTCTCTCTAGATGTTTTAAAAATAATTTTGGGGGGGCACCTGACTGGCTCAGTCAGTGGAGCATGTGACTCGATCTCAGGGTTGTGAGTTCAAGCCCCACATTGGGTGTAGAGATGACTTACAAATAAAATCTTAAAAAAATAAAATAAAAATATTTTTTGTTTTCTTTCATAATCTGAAATTTTACTGGTTCTAGGGGTCTGTATATATGTGCGTATCTTATCTAATCTGTTCAGCACACTATGATCCCTTTAAATCTGAAGTTGTCTAAGTCAGACATTCTCGCTCATTTTTTATTTAAGCATTCTGTCCTTATGAGACTACTGTTAGATGGGTTTTGACATGTATACGTCTATCCTCCATATTAATTAGCTTTTCTTTCATTTATGCCATCTCTATCCATTCCTGATCACTTTTCTTGCCTATTAATATCCAACCTAGCCCACTGAATTATTTATTTGAGAAATTAATATCTAGTATTTCTAATAGTTCTGTAAGCAGAAAGAGTTGGGGTCCCCAGAAAAAGAGAAACAGACAGCTTTCTTGACATAAGAAAAATTACTTTAGGCCCCCAGTCATCTTGTAAAAGAATGTAAGAACAAACAGTCACTATCAAGCCAGGAGATAATCTAATCCCATTTAAAAGCGAAGACTGATCGGATGCACATTAAGTCATCTTTACAGGATCTAAACCCCTTTAAACACTCAGATACTGGATGATCTGGAGCCAGAGAACTGACGATGCTGACACTTGCTGGCGGTCATGATTCTGACCTGGGCTGAGTCACTTTTAAGGTGACTTTTGCCCCAATTCCATGCTGTAATTCCCCACTGTGCAAGCCCCTTCATAAATATGTATGCACTCTTAGTTTAAAACTAACATGGTTTTAGGGGCACTTGGGTGGCTCAATCAGTTGAAGATCCAGCTCTTGATTTTGGGTCAGGTCATGATCTCACAGGTTCATGAGTTTGAGCCCTCCATCGGGCTCTGTGCTGACAGCATGGAGCCTGATTGGAATTCTCTATGTGTCTCTATGTCCCTCCCCCATCTCAAAATAAATAAATAAACTTAAAAAAATTAACTTGGCTTTGTTGTTCAAGGAGACACCGCTTTGAGAAATATCTCTGGCGTTCTCCTATATCTACTGCAAGTAAAACCCTTCCTTTTTCTATTCTTTGGCTTGGTTTTGTCTTTCAGCTTGACACCTACTAAAAGGCGAACCCAGTTTTGGGTAACAGTTGTATATAACCTCCTGGGAAGATGTGTAGCCTGGACATTCCTTGTGAGTTTGAAGGTTTGGAGGTTGGTATGTCAGGGTAGAGAACTTCTAGAGTTGCCTCTGGGCTCAGATAATCCTTCTTTCCCCTCCCCAGCCTGTGACTCCCTAAAGAAGCTTCCAGAACTTCTGCACCAAGTGAGGATGTAGAGGGGATTCAGAGGTGGGGGGTGTTATTTGTTGTAGTTGCCTAGCCCAGAGGGTGAAGGGAAGAATGCCTGTATACTGGCCTGACTGCACATTTTCTATGAGCTTTCCAACTCCATTCTGCCCCAATGTAACCAGGCCACCACAGACTGGCCCTGGGCCAGCGCTGCCACTTTTCTGCTCTGTGGTGCTTACAGGGTAGATAATGAGCCTTCCAAAAAATATAAGGAGACAAAAGGACACAGAGAGCTCCACCTCAGCTTATTCTCCATCGGTGACTTCTGGCCTTTTCCCAGTCTGGGACATCGCATCCCAACTGGGGACCAAACTATCAAGAGTTTTGTGGCTGGGAACTATTCTGAAACCTTACCGCCTCCTTACCTCTTCTGTGCTACCTGCAGGGTTGGGTTTGGGGAAGGAAGCCAACAGCTATGGCTGGTTCAACATCTTCATCTACAGCTATTACATTGTGTTATTTATTTATTTATTTATTTATTTATTTATTTATTTATTTTTGAGTTTATTTATTTTAAGGGGGAAGGGGCAGAGAGAGAAGGAGAGAGAGAATCCCAAGCAGACTTCACACTATCAGCACAGAGCCCAACACAGGGCTTGACAGGGCTTGATCCTAACAGACTGTGAGATCATGACCTGAGCCAAAAGCAAGAGTCGGACGTTCAGCTGACTGAGTCACCTAGGCACCCCTGCCTTTACATTTTAAGTCATTACTTATGACAACAACAATAGCTGAAATATATGTAGCTCTTAAAGGTGCAATTCTAAAGGCTTTACATTATAAACTCATGTAATCATCATAACCATCCAGTCAGTTCAATAACTACTCCAGTTTACTCTTGAGTAGACTAAGGCACAGAAGGAGTATGTGACTTACACAAGGTCACACTGCTAGTAAATTGAGAAGCCAGAATTTGAACACGTGCAGTTTGACTCCAGAGTTTGCACCCTAAAAGGCCACTATTCTACAATTCTATCATTAATTGGCATCTACAGTCATCGCTGAAACAACTTAAGAACTTCTTTTTTCTTTCCTGCCCATCCTTCATCTCCCAGGTTTATATTACCTGGAATTTTAGTTCAAGAGTGTGATTTTTAAAATTTACAATAAAAAAATAAAAATAAATAAAATTTACAATCAAAACATTTAGACTTTTCAGTGGATGTTACTATTTTTTCCCCTCACCATTGCTCACTGGAACCCCCTTCTTGCTCGTTAATCCAGTTTTCTTTTGCTGGATCATATACCCTAATAATACTTTCAGAAGGGGTAGGTGTGTGATGACTTTTCTGAAATATTTTTGCACTCATCTGGGTTATCTTGGCTAGATATAGGTTTTTTGAAATGTAGATTCAAAGTTATTTCTCATCAGCTCTTTGAAGAATTTCTCCACTGTATTCTTTCTTCTCTCTTTTCTCACTGGGACCTTTCAGGATTTTCTTGTTATCCTTTAGGATTTTATTTTTAACCTAGAAATTTTATTTCTAGGGTGTGTGTGTGTGTGTGTGTGTGTGTGTGTGTGTAAATCATGCTTAGAATTTAGTGGCTCTTTTCAGTATGAAGATTCATGTCTTCTTTCAATTCAGAAAATTCTAGAACATTCTTTCTTCAAGTATTGCCTTCTCTCCACTGTCTATTTTCTGTGTCTGAAACTCCTATTAGATAAATGTTGAAACTTCTGGGATCTACCCTCCATTTCCTTTATTTACTTCATATTATCAATTTCTTAATCCTTTGTGCTGTAATGTGAAGTAATGCCATTGCCTGAACACATTTTTTTCATTGAGTTACTCCAGTTTCTCTTATTGATCTGCAAAAGCTTGTTTACATATTAGGGATAATTACTTTTCATTTGTTGCATATTATAGGAGACCAGAATATGCCACCCCAAAATATGCCTCTTTGGCATAAGGATGGCTTTGAGCTGATCATTTTGAGAAACAGCAGATAGGAGAAGCTCAGATCATGATCTCACAGTTAGTGGGTTCAAGTCCGCACTAGGCTCCGTGCTGACAGTGTGGAGACTGCTTGGGATTATCTCTCTCTCCGTCTTTGCCTTTCCCCAACTCGTACTCTTTTTCTCTCAAAATAAATGAATGAACTTTTTAAAAAGTAATAAACTTTAAAAAAAAAAGTGAGCTTGTTGAGCTTAAGTTTAGTGTTGAGCTTAGTGGCAGTAAGAAATGAAGAGTGAAATAAGAAGTATACCATATCCATCAACTACAGTCAACTGCCCTAGTTCTAAATATAAAAAGAAGAAAGCCTATTATCTGTGGTGGCTTGCACATACATTAAAAATTATCTGGGAAGATAAGCAAAAAGTCTCTTAAACATCCGAAAACTTCTCTCCTAAAGAAACGCAATACGATTTCACCTAGCAGGTTGGCAAAAATCCATGTCTCATGACTCCAGCTGTTAGCAAGGCTATGGTGAAATGGGCACTCATACACATTGCCAGTGGGAGAACAAAATGGCCATGTTGGCTCCCGTTGGACCTGCCATGCTTATTCCTACCTCAGGGCCTTTGCACTTGCTGATACCTCTGTCCAGAACACATTGTCTAAATAACCATGGGACTCGCTCCTTCTTGCCAATCTAGGACTGACTCGGCTCCTTGTCTGCTCATCAGTGAGGCCTCCCTGACAACCCCCCCCCCACTGCCCCCTGCACATCACGTTCACAACACTTATTTTCCTTGCAGTGTGCATCATTTTTTAAGTTTATTTATTTATTTTGAGAGAGATAGAGACAGCCTGAGAGGGGGAGGGGCAGAGAGAGAGAAAAAGAGAGAGAGAGAATCCCAAGCAGGCTCTGCACTCCCACCGCAGAGCCCGATGTGGGGCTTGAACCCATGAAACTGTGATATCGTGACCTGAGCAGAAACCAAGAGTTGGATGCTTAACTGACTGAGCCACCCAGGCTCCCCTTTAAGATTTTATTTTTAAGTAATCTCTATACCTCACATGAGGCTTGAACTCATAACCCTGAGATCAAGAGTCACATGCTCCACTGACGGAGCCAGCCAGTAGTCCCTCGTAGTGCTCATCTTTATCAGAAATGTTCCTCTCATCTGCTAGATCAGGGATCAGCACATTTTTTTTTCTGAAAAGGGCCAGATAATAAATAGCTTAGGCTTTGCAGGCCACGTGGTCTCTGTTGCAACTCCTCAGCCCTGCTGTTGTAGCACTAAATAACCATATATAATACGTAAATGAAGAAGCATTATTGTGTTCCAATAAAAGATTTGCAGACAATGAAATTTAAATTTCATACTTTTCAGGTGTCACAGGTTATTCCCCTTTTGATTTGTTTTCGACCATTTAGAAATGTACAAACTATTCTTGGCTCAGTGGCCATACAAAAAGAGGCAGCAGGCTGCTGAATTTGGCCTGTGGCTCATAGTTTGCCTACTCTTGTGCTAGAACACCAACTATAGGGATTATTGTCTGCTTGATTCAACCTCGGCACCTAGAACAGTGCCTGGCACCCAGTGGGCTCTCAAGAGAAGTTTTTTGAATGAGGAAGTGAATGGAACAATGAGTTGGGGAGCAAGTTACTGAAGGAGCCTCCCCCAAGAAGACTTAGAAAGCGATCAGAAGGCTGAGACCAGAGCTTGAATGCAACATCTTTATTCTTCCCCTTTAGCTTAAGGGTGATCCTGACAAACAGCTTCTGCCAGGAGAAGGAGAAAGGACTAGGCTGGGCTGGGATTTTCCAAGGACCTGGTCTCCTCCTCCCGTGGGGTTGGGATGAGGGCCATGATCCAAGTTCAGCATCCCTGGGGAGGAGGGAAGTGGACCACTCTGCAACCTCTGCGACCCCCTACCTCCAACAGCTATGTTAATGGGAACCAGCCACCTCCACACCCCAGGCAGGAGGGACCCTGGAGAGTAGCTCCATCTTCTTCCACATGCACAAGAGCATGTGCATGGGGGCCCAGGGAGGAGCAGGGGATGGTCAGTGCCCAGACACAGGTTTCTGACCTGTGGCCCAGTTGGCAAACATAAATCCTAGACTGATCGCCATGAAGAGGACCCCCAGGAGACCAAAACACAGAGCCTGTGGATGAGAGGGAGAGAAGATGGGGTTGGTTGGGTTTCCAGACCAGAGCTCCTCCCGAGAATGTCCGTCAAGCCCTCCATCCCTTCCAGAGTGCCCCATTCATTTCAGACCCTCCTGCTCCCTCCCCTTCCTTAAAACCAGTCCCTAAGAATTCTCCTTTTATCCTTCTAGAATGCTTCAAGGAGTACTCTCCTTTATCTTCCTTAAAAGTGCTCCCGACCCTCTTCAAATAGTGCTCCTTCTGTTGTCTGTAGAATGCTCTCTCTGTCTTTGCAGACCCTGCTGGTGCTCTGTCTGCTCAACCCCTTTCTAAGACAATCTCCTTCATTCTTCCAGACCACCTGCTCCCCTTCGCCCAGCCCCCTCTTGAAAATGTTCTTTTTATCTCTGGCCATCCTGGAGTGCTCCCTGCTCAGAATGCTCCCTCTTCCCCCAACCCTCTCCTGGAATGCTCACCTGGATCTTAGGCCAGGAGTAGAGGGGCTCCACCTCGGATGGTACAATGCGGAGGTAAAAGATGCTAGGAAGGATGAAGATGAGGCTAGGGGCTGAAGTGGACCCTGAAGGACAAGCAGGAGGGACAGAAGCCAATGTAAGTTTGGGGTACCAGGCCTATATTAGGTGGGGTCTGGGATTGGGCTTGGGGGTACTAACCAATAACCCCAAAGATATCCCGGATGTTTGGCACACAAATGACAAGAACATTGACCAAGACAAGCAGGATCAGGGCTATGGCCACATGTCGTGGCCAGCTGAAGTCTCTGCTTGGGAAGAGCAGCTGCTGCAGGGCCCGGCGGATCTGTGGTCAGAGTAGGGCAGGACACCAATCAGAGCCCAAGTGCTGCCTCCCCACTGCATGTGGTCATCTGACTTTAACTCCACCCTCCATCTGAGCATCCATCGTGCCTCCACCCTGTGTGAGATGCCTGATTCCCCCTCCATCTGACTATCTACATGTCCCCCTTGTCTGTACATCCATCTGTGCCTCCACCTTCTGAATGAGGGTCCTGCTTCCCTTCTGATGATCCATGCCTGTTCCTTTTGTCTAATCACCTATCGATGCTTCTACCCACTATCTGAAATCTCTGCCTCCCTGTCTGACCACCCTCTTGTTCTTCCATTCTGTCTTAGATCTCTGCCTCTCTCTCGCAGTCCGACTACCTCAGTCTCCCTCCTCTGTCTAGTCATCCCACCTCCCCATCTGAGACTCTTGGCCCCCCAATACCTCACTACTTCTGTGTCTACTCTTTTTCTGTCCATCCTCGTTTCTTCATTCTGAGTGTCCATCTCTTTATGCCTCTACCCTGTCTGACTACTCTTGCCTCCCTCTCCTGTCTGGCCAGACACCTGTGCCTCCTCCCTCCAACTGCTACCCCTCTCCCTCTCATTCTCTCTGCCCTGACGTTTATCCCCCATCTGTCTGGCCATCTATTTTTGCTTTCTCTGTCCATCTGTCAACTTTGCCTTCCCTATCTGTCCATCCTTGCCTCCTCCATCCATCCATCCACTCCATTCTCCACCCTCAGCCAGACATCCATGCCTACGCCTTCTACCCATCCATCCATGTCCCTCCACTCCATGGGCCCACCCTCAACCCCACGCACAGGGAACAGCACGACTGGCACAGTGAGAGTCACGGCGAGCAGCACGGCCAGGCGCACACAGAGGATGAGCAGGTCCTGCTGGCTGTACATGTGCAGCATCTCCGCCTCCACGCTATCTGGGACATGGGACATGGGATGCAGGATGTGGTGGGAGTACCAGGACCAGTGTCCCAGAAACACACACCTATACACATACACACACACCCACAAAATCTACATGTGTGACGTGCACACTCTCTTTGGAAACTGATGGGTCCAGGGCATGGAGGGTAAGCACTCAGGCTCCTGCCCCAGCAGTCTGCTTAGTCCCCACTCCAGCCCCCCACCCAACCCTGGCCCCAACCCCACTCACTGTAGAAAGTGAGGTATCCAAAGGTCGCGGTAAGTCCATACATGCAGAACATGGCTCCAATGGACACGTTGGCCACAGCCTGCATTCTGTACTTGGAGGGCCTGAGTCATAGAGGTTATGGAACTGTCATGCCCAGACCCCTGGACTTGGTACGGGCCCTTCCAAAGTAGCCCACAGCCTCCAGAGTCCTCTCGTTCCAGAGCTGATGTCCAGCTGGTACATGCTGGGATGTCCATCTCTACCTCCCCCATGTGATAAGCCAGACCTCCCTCTGTCCAGCCTTCTCACCCCGTAAGACCACTTTTGTCCATTTCCTCTGGCTGACCATCTCTGCCTCTCCCTCACATCTGACCATCTATGCTGTGCCCGTCGGATCATCCTCGCATCCCCCCCCATCATATCATCCTTGCTCCCTCTTTTGTTCACCCATCCCCCATTCCATCTCCTCATCCCCATCTCCTCATCCCCATCCATGCATGCTACACCCTCCTTCTGATCATTCCTGCCTCCCCACTCTGTCCATTTACACTTGTACAGGATGTTAAAAGTAGAATATTTAAGCCCTAATCAGTAAAAAGTCACCACCCTGCATTCCCCAAGGCCACCTCAAACCCCCTGTCCCCACCAGCACAAACTAGCCACCATCGAACTACAGTACAAGTACTACTCGAGGGACTGTTGGACATTATGACTATCCTACCACGTGCTGGCCCATCACGTATGCCCACTTGCCTGCCCACTCACCGGCAGAGCTCTGTGTAGATAGGCAGCACCTCAGGGTGGCAGACGAAGGCAAAAGCCATAATGGGCACCGTGTAGAACATCTAGGGGAATGGCCCAAGTACACAGGTTAGAGCCTACAGGGTTCTATCCGCCCCCCTCATCCCCCTGGCCCCACCATTGCCCTCCATATCAGAAACATGGAAGCCCACCAACATCTGATACCCAGCTCCACTGTGAGTGGAGTCCACCATGTGACGGGACCAGAGGGCCTAAATGTGGTGCAAGCTCCATACACATGCCTGCACACCCACCTGTGAACCAACTGTGAACATACGGGCCTCACAGCTTCTGTTGAGTCCCTGGATGGGAAGGGCCGTGGGGCTCTTGCTCTCCACCTCCGTCTCATTGAGACCTACAGCACAGCCAAGCTGGAACTTCTTATAGATGACCTGGGGGAGGGTGGGGAAGCAAGGTCATGGGGAGGGCTATGTCCCAATGTTCCAAACTCTTTCTTCACTTTTTCATGTCCTTCTCTCTCAGACTCACCGAGATGAGGAAAAACAGCATACAGGTCAAAGAGAGACCACTGGTATATCCCAGGTAGCCTGCAAGGGGTAATACAGAGAGCTGCAGAAATCAGGAGACCCCCTACAGCAAATATCAATCCCCAGTTTGATTCAAGGCTACCTCACCCCAATTAAGCCACACATTGTACAAGCTTTTACTTCTACTTGGACCAGCCTCCTCTCAATAGCAAAATCCTAGTCATCTGTTAAAACCCACATCAGACAAGCTCACCTCTGATATTCCATAGCCCTTGAAAATGGGGATTTTCTCAATCTGGCTCCCCTTCTCTGACTCCACTATCCAATGAACAACACAGGAAGCCTCTTACCCAAGTGTCTCATGAGGGCCAGTGGCAGGATGATTACCACACTGACAATGATGATGAGGAGGTTTCCCTTCAAGAACCAGCCCCTAGGGAGACAGGCAAACACAGTGACTAGCTGCCTGCCAAAGAAAACTGTCAGGCAGACAGTCAAAGAAGACACAGATTTCTACCTGCAGTCAGTGGAGGTGAGCTGACGCCTCAGCTGTGAGAAGCCATTCAGGTGATCACAGTGACAAATAGCACAACAGGATTGACAGAAACAGCCAGATTGATTATCAGACTGTCAGTCAGACACTGCCAGAGGGACACAGCTAAGAACACATGCACAGCTGGACAAAACTGTGCCATCAGACTCGCCAGCGGACGTACAACCAGATGGGCAGACAACACCCCCAAATCAGTAAGACTCACACAGTCCAACACAGGGTACCAGACACAGAGTGAGTCATGACCCTAGTGTGTCTGATGGGCAGAACAACAGTCTGATGATCCGACAGTCAGGCAACGGTGCAAAGTCAGACAAGAAGTCAGGAACACACACATGTGGTTTTTTGAACAGCTCGAGGTTTGTTGATCACCTAAAAGTAGCCAGGTCAACTTGGTCATACAGCCAAAGACCAAACTAGAGACAAAATCAGCCAGCTGGCTACACTGTTGGAACCAAGCTCAAAGAAAGAGTGGAATCTGTACAGATATTGGAGGGAGGTGCCCAGGTAAGACAGTTACACAGAATCGACCAAAAAACTGCTCATTTGTTCAAAGAAATTTTATTAATTGCCTACTATGTTCCAGGCATTCACACACTATCTCATATACACGGTTACACGGAAATAAACCAACAAAGCACCATTGGCCATATATATACAGTGGGAGATAATTATAATAATCAGACACACCTAGTCACACAGATTGTCAGCTACCTAAGTAATTTCAGAATGAAACCAAAGATCTAACAGGATACACAGAGCCAGCCATCATACACAAACAACTGGGCAGATATAGCCAGCAGATGGATCCAAAATCAAACATAGAGTCAACTAGACGCATACTAAGAACATCAGTCAAACACACAGCTAGAACCACAGTACCGAGGACATATAGTCAGAGTTGAGGATCACACACACTCAGCAAGAGAGAATTTGCCAGAAAAAAATTGTTGCCAAATTAAACACGGAGATGGGAGTCTACGGGAACATACAGTTGGAGCAAATCACGTATATGTAGTTGGCACCACAGTTCGCTGCACACACACGGTTGCAGTTAGTGACCGTACACTTAGAGCTAGACAGATTTCCACCAGCCT
Organism: Helogale parvula; assembly: GCA_004023845.1. NCBI lineage: Eukaryota > Metazoa > Chordata > Mammalia > Carnivora > Herpestidae > Helogale > Helogale parvula. Next base: position 29,578 of record PJEM01011474.1, on the reverse strand, counting down.
GATGGACCCTGAATCAAACAGAATCTGCTGGACAGAGAAAGTCAGAGTAAGCAAATGTCAAACACACATGGTTGGGCTCACAGCATACAGGACACAGCTGTAGTCAGTTATCTTACAGCTGGCCAGAGAATTTGCCAGTACAGCAGTCCAGAACGAAATCCACAGAGTTTAGGTCTACTTGATATGTACAGCTGTCTGGTCAGTATCAGAGTATACTGGACATACGGAGTCGGCTACCAGACAGAATCAGCCTGAACAACAGTCACAAAAGTCAATACGTGGTCTGCTGTATAGTCAGAGCAACAGTCACACATTCTGTGGGCATTGTAATACATTAGCAATCACAGTCTGACTAGACTGGCCTGCCCACCAATCTCCGAACACCTAGGAGTCAGCTGGGCACAGAGTTGAAGACAGCAGCCAGACCACACAAGTAGAGTCAGTGGCCTGCAGGCCGGAGCTAAGGGGTGTTGCTCACTCACCCCTCGGGGTCCATGTCCAAGAAGGTGCCGATAACCAGAGGAAGTTCGGATTTGATGATGAACAGGTAACTGGACATGGCTGGTGCAGGTGGGGGGAGGTATAAGCAGAAGGATTCCCCTCATCCTCCCAGCCCAGCCTGAGGAAGCCCACCCCACCTCACCCTCTTCCCCCAAGCTGATCCCCTACCTCCCAGAGTCCTCACCCCCAACATTGTGCAGACAGATCACCGCAGCCACCACTACTTTCCCTGCAGGTCCCAGTGCCCTCTGTCCCAGCTGCTCGTAGGCTCGGATGCCTGGGGTAGGGAGAGAGGAAGGAATGGGCTGTGGGTCCAGGAAGCTAGGCCAGGGATGAGAAACTGGAGCGGGAGATGGCTGAGGAGCTGGGGCTTGGGGTAAATGGGTCTGACTGATGGAAGCTGGAGATGATGGTTAAGCAGTTAACGTGGCTTAAAGTGGAGCCTGGAAGGGGGGAATCTGTGATCAGGAAAAAAAGGTTGGGGACCAAATATGAATAACGGGTCATGAGGTTCTTGGGGTTGTGAGGCTGGCTTCCATAATTAGGGGGAGCTGGAGACTGAGGAGTGGGGGTGAGAGGTGGAATAATCTGGGTGTGAGGAGGGTCTGAGAAATGAGGTTTGATGTCAGACTGAGGGGTAAGGGGTGAGGAAGGGATCTGAGAGCCCAGATAGCTTTTGAGGGCCAAGGTGCGGTTTGAGGTCTGGAGTCCAGAGAATGAAGTACAGGGTCTGGGGTCCTGGGTCCAAGATCTGGGGTCAGTGTGGTACGTTCAGAATCTAGGGTTTGGGTTGAGGTCTAGGGTCTCAGGTCAGAGGGGTAGGTCTGGAGTCTGGGATCCAAGATCTTCGTTGAGCTCTGGGCCTTACCTACAACACCGGCACAGGTCAGCAGGAGATGGATGGAATATGAAGACAGAAGTGCAATGCACAGCAGCAGGGCCCTATGACAGATGGCGCAGCTCAAACTTGGTCCCCAGGCCTCCTACATGTCCCACACAACACCTCTGCTCCCCCAGCCCAGGGTCCCAGGACTCACAGGAAGAAGAGGACACCTGTGTGAGCCATGGCATAGGCCAGTCCCAGGACGCCGCTGCCCATGATGGCATTGCTGAGATTGAACACGGACATCCCAAACGATGTCTTCCCCTTGAACTGCTGGTAAGGGCCGTCCGGGCACACATGGGGAGGGAGATCAGGTAATGGAACCAGTGCTGGGACCCAGAAGAGACTGGGGGAGAAGTGGCCACGGCGGGAAGAAGCCCAGAAAGGGCCAGAAGATGGAAGCTAGGAAGGAAAAAGAGTTGAAGCCAGGGAGAAGCTGGGGAAGCAAGAACTAGGAAGGAAAAGCTAGGAGGAACTTTGGAGGGGAGTAGCTGGAAGTGGAGAGGAACAGGGGAGGAGGGTGGAGCAACCACCAGAGGCAAAACAGCTAAAGAGGGGAGCAGCTGGGGACAGGAAATAGCTAGGCAAGGAACTCCTTGGAAGAGGGAAGAGTAGGAGAAGAGATGGGGGGGCAAGGTGCAGCTGGGACAGATCCTGTGAGGTCACTCACATCCTTGAACTCGATGGGCTTTCTCCCAGGAGCAGGACGATGGCTGGGCAGGAAGCCCTTGTGCTCCTGCCTCTGGCTGAAGAGGGCATGGAAATTGGGGCTGGTGAAAGGGTAATCCTGACCCCTGACCTGTGTCCCCCCGCCCCCGGCCCCTGACTTACTCCAGAGCATCTGCAGGGGGGGCTCCGTTCATCTTTGGGTCCTGAAGTTCCATCCTGTGGGCAGAGAAATGGGGGTGGGGGATCAGAAATGGGGAGTGCTACAAAGTAGGGAGAGCTAGATAATAGGGTAGGGGGTCAGAGACAGATGGAGAAACAGAAACGGTGGTGAGGCAAGGGGAACAGGAACAGAGGGATGAGAGAGACTGGGAGATAAATGGAGAGGAGAGATTCAAAGATAACAGTGAGAGGGCGACAGAAAGAGATGGGAGGCAGAGAAGGGAATCAGAGGGGAGAGATGCCAACAGTTACTCAGGCAGAAAAAGAGGGCAGCGAGAGAGAAATAGAGGGGGAGGGAGCAGAGATTAAGATAAAAAGAGAGAGAGAGAGACCGACCCCACAGCAGACGAGATGGCCATTTGGAGCTGGGATAGCCTGTCCTTCCAGAACCCACACTCTGTCTCTCTTATTGTCTCTTCCCTTGCCACCTCCCAACCCGCCCCCCCTTCCCTCCACCCTCACCGCTTGGCCAAGCCTCTTACTCCTTACAGGGACACGTGTCGGCCCAGCTGCCCCACCCCTCTTAACGCCCCCCTACCCCCCCTCCCGGCCTGGGCCCCAAGCCTGAGCCCAGAGCTGATGCAAGCTGTTGAAGGGGCTGGAGGTGGGGGGCGGACTTGGTGACCTTAACTCCCCACCCCATGCTGCAAACTGCCCTCCACGACAACTCTGAATATCCTCACTAGAGGCCAAAGACAATTCTCCAGTCGGAACCTCCTTCCAGGGGTAGAAGTGACCCAGGGACCCCCACTTAGTCCCCCTTTCGGGGATTAGATTAGTATTTTTCTCAGACCCTTGTCAAATCCTAAACACTCGTTCTTCTGGCAGAAGTAACTTGAGAGACACTTCCAGACTTAAGATCCTTCCTGGTCTTGGAGTGTCTCAGGAACCTGCTCTGAGCCCTAATTTCCCCCTCCTGCCTATGAGCTATCTCAGAGACCTTCATCAAAAGCCCCCTGCCAGGGCCTGATGTGTTTCCGAGCCTGGCGCCCCTGTCTTCTAGATGGAGTGTCTCTGAAGATACCCCCACACACACACGCGCCCTCGCCTAGAGCTCACTTCCTGGGAGTGCGATATCTCAGAAACTCCCATTCAAGGTCCCCATCATTGCTAAAAGGGCCTCTGAGAAACCCCCTCCCCACGCCCCGAATCCCCTTCCTCTCAAGGAGCCCCCATCCTCAGTCGTGATCACTCTCTGGAGATACTCCTGAATTCACTTCTGGGGATCCCGGTACCATTCAATTCTCCACTACGGCTAAAAATGTCTCCAGGGGAAACTCCCCCCAGAGGCTCCCCCAGAGAACCTCTCCCAGGATCCCCACTCATGCCTCAGGGTCTCCGGAGCCCCAACCTGGCCAGCACCCCCTCCTCACCTCCCTGCTTCTCTCAGCTCCTGAAGCCACAGTAACTCACTAGGGCTCTGGGACCCCACAGCCCGGGGAAGGCTCCCCTTCAGCGGACCCTGCCCCCGCCCCGCCCTTGTAGCCAATCAGCTCCGCCGCGCTTGCTAGGTGGCTAATCAGCGCAGCCCGAGCCGCATCTGGCCCGCGGATTATTTTTTTTTTCTCGGAAGAACTTTTAATTTTAATTCCGTTTCCCTCTATTTGGCTCTGGGCTGAGGAAAGGGGGTGGGGGAGGAGGGCGCCCTCCTCCACCTGCACCCACGTAGAGAGAGACAGAGGTGTGGCGGGGGGGGGGGCTCAGGTGGGGGGGGAGGTGGACAGAAAGAGTGAAGGGGTAGATCCACACCTAAAGAGAAGGACAGGCAGGCAGAGGCAACTGACTCAGGGATCAGACACACGGAGGGATGGGACAGGCCGGATGGAGGGAGAAAAGATGCAGAGAGGAGAGAAGGAGATCCTAAGAGAAACGATCACAGAGAATGGCAGGAAGGAGACACAAGAGGAGGACAGACCACAGAGAGGGCAGAAAGACAGCCTTGTTGTGGAGGAGTGGTCGATAGGCAGGGGGGCAGGCATGGGGAGAAAGAGAGGTACAGACAGACTCAGAAACAGACAGGGGGGTAGGCCCACGGAAGCATCTGAAGGAAGGCGACAGGCAGTTAGGCCCAGTAATAAACAGGAGACACAACTGGTAGACAGACAGGTGGACACAGCCAGACACATCCCCAAAGACTGGGAACAGACACACCAGCAGAGAGAGAGACAGGGCATGGAGGGAGTAGTTGAGGTCGGGAGACACCTAGAGGGACAGATGGTGACAGGCAGAGGGAGAGTCAGATTCAGGCAGAGGGGACAGACAGGGTGGATGGACAGACCTGGGAGCAGCAATGGGACAGGTGCAGGGAGACACAGCCAGGTTGCTATGGGCTGACCTCAGAGAGAGAGCCTAGCCTAGACAAAATGGACCCTAGGTCTTGGGGGTCTCCAGAGGGAGGCAGGGGGACATTTGTGGTTCGGTGGGGAGCGTGGATGTACACTGTCTGCAAACAAGGCACACCCTAAAGTGCTGGACCCCTGCCCAGGCGTTGGGTGGGGCCTGTCCACACTCTAACTGAGGAGCGCCGCTGTCTGTCTGTCTGCCTTCTATGTGGGTCTGTCTGTTCACGCCCATCCAAGCATGTGACATGCATGTCTGTCCCAGACGAGGCATGTGTCTCCTGCACAGTCAGGGGATTGGACCTGGGGTCCAGGCCCAACTTGAGTGGGCTGCTTGAGGCCCCGGTGGACAAGAGGCCTCTGTCTGGGCCTCTTCACCCTCCTGCCCATCCCCCACAGGGAGCACAGAATTCCCGGAAAGGCCAGGGGCTGGCTGGGGCTTCAAAGCTAGCCTAGATGCCCCCACCCTACCCGCAATCGGAGGAGGGTGAAGGATGGGGCGGTAACTTCCCCCACAGCAGGAGAGAACCTTCGGCACACTCAGGGGTCACAACCCCATCCAGAGGCTCAGAGGTGGAGGCCGCCTCACCATCACCCACGGAAGTATGAACTTACACACAGACTCACAGCCACACACAGAGAATACGGGCTGACGTAAGAACATGCGCAGACTGCGCATCGAGCGCCCAGGCCGTGGTACAGTCACATACTTAACAGCCACACCAAATGACTCACTATTCCAGGTATCGTCACCCCCAGCCTCAGCGTCGTGTCCAGAGAACACAGACTGGAACGCGATAGGCTCCCACTGATTTACAGCCCCTCCAGACTCACGGACATCATCACCCGGGGACTCAACAGCCATACCCCAGGGAGCCAACAGCCAAATCGTGCACAGACTCACAGCTGCACACAGAACACACGAATACGATTTGCTACAGCTGACAACATCAAACATGGGCCCAGGGTCTCACAAATCAAATCGGAAGAAACACATATACGGGTGCACAAACAGGAAAAGCAGGGAGGCAGAGTACGCTTACTGTCATTACAAAGGAGAAATCCAGAAAATACTTCTCAAACTGCATGAAGAGAAAACAAAGGAATCAGAGAGTACACAGTAGCACCAAAGGAAACACCCAGAGAGCACACACATCTACACTAGCCCCCCACAGACAGACACAGATAGGGTGGCAGAGAAGAAAGACACACAGACACAGGAGACACATGCCTACGGGCAGGGCAAACACACTTAGCGCCCATTAGCGTTACAAAGGAGGCACATAAACACTCAAGGAACATACACACGACCCCATAGAGATGAGTCGCGCAAGCAGACAGTAGCGACACACACACACAGTTGCCAGAAAGGAAACGCAGGCATTGGACAGGCAGCCATAGTCACAAGATACAAGCAGGCAAGTTGCACAGGAAGACACAGGTGGAGCTCACATACCCGTGTTTGTGGCTGAGAACATGTACAGGCAGATGATATATATTGAGGATATTCAAATACACATGCACACACACACGCACACGCACACATACACACACACCACATAGTCTCCCCTTGTCTATCCTGGCCTATTCTGATGTCTCTCTCCTCTCATAGCCCTCCTCCCCCCTAGAGCCATTACACATCTGTGCTAGAGGCCAGCCAGGGAAAGAGACACCTGTCGGCAGAGGCCTTGGCCTACATGGCTATGGTATGTGTGGCGCGCGGGGTTGGGGGCGGGGGGGGGGGGGGGGGGGGGGGGGGGGGGGGGGGGGGGGGGGGTGGAGGCTAGGCAGATGTCTAGATTTCAAGAAAAGTCTGAAGTGTCCTGCCCCAAAAAGTAGAAACCTTGGACAAAAAACAGATGCTGCCATCCACCACCTCCCAGCTGCAATGTCCTTCCCTGATCATGCCCCTGCCCTCCCAGGGCCCTCCCTGGCCCTCCAACATTGCCCAGTGTAGGGTCACCAGGCACACAGCTGGTGCTCAATAAGTGCCACTCATCAAGTGTCATATTATCATCATTATTATTTTTAGTTCTGCCAAGTGAACTCTTCTAAGGGAGGAACGAACCTTCCTCCAGCTCCGCACCCCACAGCTTAGCTAAGTTTCAGGGCACTGCAAATGGCAAGTGTTCAACATATGCTGGTAGGAGGGAAAACAAAGGGAAAGGGAAATCTGGCTGTGGAGGGAGGGCAGCTTGCTTTAGAAGGAACAGATGTCTTTAAGCTTGACCGAGGCCTTGAGACTGTGCCAGGGATAAGAATGCTTTGTTAATTCACTGAAGTAAGGTCCTTTCTCGGGGTCATTTAAGGCTTTTGTTGGTTCAGTAAAGCAGACCGTTGTGTGACGTTTGGGATTCCTATCGAGTCTATTAATAAAGTCGGTTGGGGTTCCTGTCGGTTTTATAAGCAGATCCCTACTTTTCATTAAGACAGGTCACTGCCTGGTAGCCTTCAGGGGAGGGAGCCACAGAGGAAAGCAGTTACCAGCATGAGCTTTCCCAGCTCTGCCACTTACTAGCTGTGTGGCCTGGACTGTGTTATGAAACCTCTGGGTCTCAGCTTTCCCCGCGGCATAGTAACACCTAACCCTTAGGGTCCCTGGGAAAACCTGAATGAATTAACACAGGTAAAGCACTTAGAACAATGCTGGACACACAGTAATTGCTCAATAACATATTTGTGAAAGGTATTAATGAGTTCTTCTCTGCCTGTGAAAGCAACCCCCTACTGGGCTGCATTTAGGATTCTAATCTCCCCTTTCAGGCAGGCTCCCCACTGAGAGACTCTTCCGTCCCTCAAAGCAGCCCCCGGGGCAACGAGGTTTTTTTGAGTCTGTGTCTAGTCCCCTGCACCTGCCCCCCCCCCACCCGGTCTTTCCCTCCCCCGGGTTAGATGCCCTCCGGTACATAACTGGCCTGGCAGCTCCCAGCTCCTGACCTCTTCAGGAGGCTGAGGGGAGGACACCTTTACACTCAGTGGGGTGCCGGGTGGGAGCTGCAGGCCGACACCCTACTTCGGGAAAAGCCTGGAGAGTTCAGAGCCTGGATCTTGTCCCCCAAATCCCCCGGGCCCTGCTGGAGGAAGCAAGTTTCTTTGCAAAAAATTAAACATCCTCTTTGTGAGAGGCAAGAAAACAGGACGTGGGAAGCATCCCACAGGGTGAATGTGGGCCCCCAATGCCTGGCACCCCCTCCTGTCTGTGGAACAGCGGCCAGGTGGCTTGAACCCTTGCTTTCTCACACTTGCTCACCTCTGCAGGGGAGCCGTTGTTCCCACCACCCCCACAGGGCCCTGGAGCGCTGCCCACCGGCTCTTGCTTCCTCCCTGGCTCTCAGGGACTCCACCAGGAAGTGCTTTCTCCATGTCTCTGTCTGTCTACACCTCCCAGGGCCTGGCATAAATGCAGAACACACCACTGAGGAAAGAATGAAGGACCAAAGCAACAAAAGGATTCAACAAACATCTATTTCATGCCACCTGTATGCCAGGCCCTGTTCCAGGGCCAGGAGGCAGGAGTGAAAGAGACAGAACAAAATTACCGCCTAGTGAAGCTCATATTTCTAAGGAATGATGAATCCATCGTTCAGTTCTTTGAATACTCACTAAACTTGTTCTCACTTCAGGGTCTTTGCACTCGGTGTTGCCTGTGCCTGGAAAGCTCTTCCTCGAAATATTCCTAGGGTGCATTTCCCTTTAGGGCTGAGCTCAAATACCACCTCCTCAGAGAAGCCCTCCCTGACTACGCTGTCTAAGAGAGCAACTTGGGGCCCCTGGGTGGCTCAGTCGGTTAAGCGTCCGACTCTTGGTTTCGGCTCAGGTCATGATCTCAAGTTCTTGAGTTCGAGCCCTGCATCGGGCTCTGTGCTGACAGCGTGGAGCCTGCTTGGGATTCTCTGTCTCCACTTCCCTCCATCCCTCCCCCGCTTGCTGCCTATCTCCCTCTCAAAATAAATAAATAAACTTTAAAAGAATAAATAAAATAAAAGAGCAACTCAAACCGTTTGCTACTCTCTATCGCTTTCGCCCTACTTTATTATTATTCATCATAATGGATTTTATCACCACCTGACAAACATTATATATTTACATGCACAATAGTATGTTTAATTTAACACAGTTAATTTACGAAGTCAATGTATATAGATACCAGCATATTTATATATATCAGCATATACATTTATATATTATATGCATAAGATGATATGTGTATTATATACACACCATACAAAATGCATATGTTATATATTTTCTTATATCTATATATAGCAGTATATTTATATTTATTATATTTCTTACTAACATATAACCTATATACTACTGAATGTTATACATCACTATATTTCTATATAATCACATACATATCGAGCAGCCTATATGTTTATATACCTAATGTAATCTATATCCTCCCTATATATCTATAACCTGGGGATAATTACAGTAGCTTCTTCATATGGTTATTAAAATGAGTTCAAGGAAAGAATTCAGCAGTGCACTGGAGCCAAGCACAGGTTTGCAGACTGCTTGTTCAATTTTCAGGAATCTTGTGAACTAGTTGGTAAACAGCTATTATTTAAAATGAAATAATATAAACTTACAATTAAATAAAGGTGATACTCAAAACTCGTCACTTCCTGATTATTTTATTACATTTCACTATTCTCTATGCTCTGCAGGTCATTTACCCCTATTTGAACTGTATGGTAGAAATAGTACATAATGGTGCTCTACCGCATCTCTTCTGAACTCTTTGTTCCGTGACTACACTTTGGTAATTTAAAATCTGACACGATGATACTATGGAAACCATGAAAAACTGGCAAATGTGAAAAATCAGGACTTCCCACCTTTCTCCGCCCAAAGAATCGCTTGTTAGTCATTTACCAGCACACCGCTGAGAGCACTTTAGGTACTTTGGCATATGGTAAACGCTATAATGAACGTTTCCATTATTCTATTTGCTTGTGCACTGGGTCGCATGCAATCATTTTTTGTGGGTCGAAGTTCAAAACGTTTGAAGAACACAGAATTACAAAGGGACAGACGCTGTACTAAAGTACGCGCATTTAATCCTCCCAATAACTCTGTGAAGCCTGTATTAATTATTCCCCTTTTACAGAGGGAGAAATTGAAGTTCTGAAAGGGAACAATTCAAGCAGCGCTATCAACTGGCTGACGTGGATTCGAATTTTGGCGCACAGCGGCTTCAGCGCTTTCGCGCACTAAATTAACGCACTTTCCTTACTCTCAAGTTTGCGACCCTAGCAGTTAATTTCACATAGCGCCTCGCCTAAAAAGAATGGGTGCAGTCGTGCTCATTGCATCTTGGGAAATGTAGTCCCCAGTGAAGCCGCCCGTCCAAAGAAGGAGGGGCAGGGAGTAAAGCGATCTTAGCCTTGGAACACAGCAAGAGTCAGATCTTGTGCCTCACGACATTTCAGCCGCCCGCTGCGCTATTTCAGCTGCTTGGGCCGTGCCCGTTGCATGCTGGGAACAGCAGTCCGCGAGACCTACTACGTCGACACAAGATGACGGGGTCACGTCGTACGTTCAGGTTGGCTCCGCGTCGCGCCGGGGCCTTAGCATTCCACGATGACAGGCCCCCCACGCTGTGGGAGCCCTTAGGGATGCGCGATGGGCATTCGGATTGACTAAGAACACAAACTGAATCAGCCTCACGACTTCTGGCCGGTCCGCGCTCTCGCCGAGTCTTGGGCTGCTCACGGACCGGTCTCCTTCGTGCCCCTTCTCCCCACTCCGAAAGCTAAGGTAGGCCGTGGGGTGCGGAGGATGGGGGTCCAGGACGAGACGGGTGAGGCACGCCTGCTCTGTCCCGCCGGCGAGTGGAGGAGAGAAGTTCTCCTTCCGTGCTGCAAGCCGCGTAGTTTGGGCGCCTGGTGCCGGGTGGGCTCCAGACCCAAGGTTTGTCTTTAGAAGGGAACTGCTGTGCGGGGTGGACTGGGGAGTGGGGGGTGGGAGGGGCGCAGGGTCCAGGTATCGGCGGAGCCTCCTTGAGTGGGGACATGGACATTGAGGTATTGATGCGAGACCCGGAGTGTGACCAGAGGACTGTTTAACGGAGGGGACGAGAAGGTCGCATGAGAGTAATGGAGGTCTGATGGGCGTGTTATCGGGGAATCACTGGGGGCTACTAGGAGTGTTTTAGTCAACATGTTCACGGGCGCAGGGGTGTGTTCATTGGTTAACGAAGGCTTGGTAGAGTGGACAACTAGAAAGAAGATAATTGGAGGCAGATGGGGTGTGATCCCTGAGGGATGGCTGGAGGCATGGTATTAAACAGGTTCATGAAGAGCCGCAGGCAATAGTAATCAAAAGGATCATTGTGAAGCAATGGAGGCCAGTGGGAGTCATGATCAAGGAACTAATGGGGTCAATGATCAAAGAAAAGTGAATGAAAGGTTGAAGGTGGGTTGTAGTCAAAGGGTTTAGGTAACCATGGCATGATAATTGTGGAGTTAATGGGAACAGAGTGAGCAAAGGGAGGGCAATTGTGAGCTGCTGCGGTGTGATCAAGTGATTATTGATGGGGTGCTTGGGTGGCTTAGTTGGTTAAGTGTCTCGGTTTTGGCTCACATGATCTCCCAGTTCATGGGTTCGAGCCCCATGATGGGCTCTTCACTGACAGCGCAAAGCCTGCTTGGGAATCTCTCTCTCCCTCCCTCTCTGACCCTCTCTGGCTTGTTCATTCTCGTTCTCTCATTCGTTCGTTCTCTCTCTCTCTCTCTCTCTCTCTCAAAAAATAAATAAGTAAAAATGTAAAAGGTGATTATTGAGGGAGAAGGGGGAACGGATGTATAGTCATCAGGGATTAACATGTGGTAATGAAGGGGTTACAGGGAGCTAATGGTGTGATCTATGAGGGATCAATTGGAGGGCTGAGTTAATGGGAGCTGATAAGTCATAGTAATTGAGAGCTTAATGGGGAGTTAATAGACAATGATTCTGTCTGTATTAAATGGAGGTTGAGGGGCGCCTGGTTGGCTCAGTCGGTTAAGCATCCGGCTTTGGCTCAGGTCATGATCTCACGGTTCATGGGTTCAAGCCCCACATCAGGCTCTCTGCTGACAGCTCAGAGCCTGAAGCCTGTTTCGGATTCTATGTCTCCCTCTCTCTCTGACCCTCCCCTGCTTGCTCTGTCTCTCAAAAATAAATAAAAAACATTTAAAAAAATTTTTTTAAATAAATAAATAAATAAATGGAAGTTGATAAGGACGTAGTAATAAAGGAGTTACTGGGGACCTAATCATTTCAGGGATTAATGGGGAATGGCATGGAGAGAGATTAAGGGGGTGAGGAGTACAATGAGGTAGTATTAGGATAATGAGGGTGAAAGCAAGGGATTGACAGTGGTATGATAGGGTTGTGTGACTCTAGGGGCCATGAAGACAGCTGGGGAGATGGTCAGTGAGATGTTAATGGTGGGTGTGGAAGGGTTCAAAGTGAGAGTCACGGGGCTAAATGTGTGGAGCATGGGTGGCAGCAGTGGAAGGTCAACAGGGTTGGTAATGGGTCATCTGAACGTGTTGGGTTTGGGGGATCTGTGGGGTGAATGGGGGGAGTAATGGAGCCTTAGAACTCAGTGATGGGGTCCCTCGGGCCTTGTGAGATCAGTGGGGTCAGTGACCAGGCTCCAGTTTTCCCATCTGCTGAGTGAGCTGTCATGGGGCCATGAGGAGTTTGTGTGGTTCTCACTGCCCTGCAGAAATAGGTGGTAGCCCACTCACCCACTTACTGACATAGGGCGGCATCAGCTTACTGTTGGCAGGTCCCTGGGCAAACAGCGTGTGAGATGGGACGGACATCAAAGGACAAGAGGGATGTCTACTACCGCCTAGCCAAGGAGAATGGCTGGCGTGCCCGCAGTGCCTTCAAGCTGCTACAACTTGATGAGGAATTCCAACTCTTCCAAGGTCCCCACTTGGCGGGCGAGTCACCGGGGGATAGGGGGGCCAAAGGGAGTGGACAGGTGGGCCATGTCTGCGGAGCTTCCTGTGATAGGTGGTCTGACATGGAGAGTCTGTGTGGCAGGGGCCGGGTAGGAAGAGGGACAGGTACTTGAAAGGAGTTGGGCAAGGATAGATGTGGGAGAGGGGTGAACTTTGCAGGACTCAGGGTTGGAGAGGTGCGTGCAACTGACCACTACACCTTCCTGTGTGTGCTCAGGTGTGACACGGGCAGTTGACCTGTGTGCAGCCCCGGGCAGCTGGAGCCAGGTGCTGAGCCAGAAAATTGGGTGAGTGTGGAGTCCCAGATGGGGCGGCCAGAAGGGGAGGGCAGGCCAGGTCAGGGATGAGCTGGGCGTGAAAACCGGGTTGACATGGGCCATGCTGTCCGCAGGGGTCAGGGCTCCGGCCATGTGGTGGCTGTGGACCTTCAGGCTATGGCTCCATTACCAGGTGTGTTACAGATCCAAGGGGACATCACCCAGGTAAGAGCATGGTTGGGGGTGTTGGGGCGTATCTGGGGCAAGAGCCCCTCCATCCTGGGGGCTGTGGAGAGTGGAAGAGAAAGAGCAAGAGAGCAGACCCCGAGAGAGGTTAACAGTGGAGAAACAAGAGCCAGCAGGTTGTCATGTCAGAGACAGCCAGAAGTGGTGGGACTAGGTCCCCAAAGAGGGAGCCCAGTCTTAGACCGGCAAAGCCTGAGGGTCTGGCTGACCCAGGGGTGCTGGCTAGGGCTGCGGGCAGGTGGGGTACGAGGGCTGCAGATAGGGACCCTGGGACCACTCATCCTCCCTCTCTTCTATAGCTGTCCACTGCCAAGGAGATCATCCAACACTTTGAGGGCTGCCCTGCAGACCTAGTGGTGTGCGACGGAGCTCCTGATGGTAAACACCAGGGGTTGGGAGGCCCGGCGGGGACCCTTTGTACGTCCTCCTCTGTGGCTCCCGCCTCTGCTGGCTTCTTTCACCACTTCTGCTACCCCCTGCCTCTCCCCTCTGCTCTCAGCTGTTCCCTACATCTAGTAACTTCTCCCTACCCCTGCTTCCTGGTCTCTGCCTCTGTCTCCACACCGTACCATTTTGGCTTTGTCTGTTATCTCCCCTTCCCTTTGCTCAACTCTCATCTGCAACTGTCCATTTCTGTTGTGCTGTGTGTTCATTCATTTTTTTTTTCAGTCAGCCATTCATTCAATGCACATTTATTGAGTGCCTGTTGGGTGTCGGGCACTACGCATGGGGAAAACATTTGTGAATAAAATTCCACTAATCTGATCTCATAGACCTGATGGGATCAGGGGATCTAGTGGGAGCAGATGGAAAAGAAACAAATGATAACCATGTAGCATATGAAGAGGTGAGTGGTGGTACCACGAGGAAATCAATGAAAAGGAGGAGACAGGAAATGCCTGTTGGAATTTTAAGTAAAGTGGATGGGAAGCCACCCCCAGCCCCGGCTTTAACACAAAGACCTAAAGGAGGTGAGAGAGTAGATCAGGGACACATCTGGAGAAATAAAAATTCAGGCAAGGGGACCAGCCAGTGCAGAAACCCCAAGGTGGGAGGGCGTTCAGCATGTACGAGGAACAGCGAGCATATCGGTGTGGTTGGATCAGAGTGAGTGAGGGGAGAGTGGTAGGAGGTGAGGTCAGGAGGTAACACAGGCCAAGATCCCGGTGTGGGTCCTTGTGGGCCACAGTGAGGACTCTGGCTTTTTCACTGAGATGAGGGCTCAGAGAAAACCAGGAGGGGGTTGTGAGCAGAGGAGGGCCATGCCTGACTCAGGTTGTAGTAGGATCCCTCTGGCTGCTGTGAGCAGTGCGAGGGTCCAGGGTGCGAGGAGGAGGCCTCAGCAGTAGTCCAGGCGAGCGATGACAGCGGTGGCCATGGCCGAGACAGGAAGAGGGTTGATCCAGGAGATCCAGAAAGTACAGCTCACCAGACTTGCTAATGTTTGAACATGGATGTGAGAAGAGAATGGAAGATGTCAGTGGTACTAAGGTTTTTGGCTGGAACAACTGGAAATTTCAGATGAGACGGGGAAGATGGTGTAAGGAGCGGAGTCTGAGCAGGAAGGTCACGAGTCTGGTCTTGGGCGTGTTGAGTCTGAGATGTCAAGTCCAATCTATAGTGAGGCATTCAGAGGACCGGTCTGGGTTGGAGGTAGAAGTGATAGTAATAGTACTCGTGTAGGAGCGTCTGGCCGGCTCAGTCGGTGGAGCGTATGACTCTTGATTGCAGGGTTGTGAGTTCGAACCACATGTTAGATGCAGAGATTACTTTAAAAAATAAAATCTTTAAAAATGAATTCAGGATACTTATATATAAGGTTGTTTTGAAGATTAAAATGAGTGCCTAAGGGTTAGGAGGTCAAAATATGCATCCAGTTGGCAGATACTACTTTGCACACAGAACTTTAGCAGTGGGAGAGCCTGGGACATGCTGTTAGCATTCTGACTTCTGTGGGACAAGAAGATGGCCAGGACTGGATGCCCCCCCTCTAACACTGTTCCTCTTGCCGCAGTAACTGGCCTCCACGATGTTGATGAGTATATGCAGGCCCAGCTCCTCCTAGCTGTGAGTAACCTTGGCTGTCCCTGCCTCAGTTTGAACCCCTCATGCCTGCCTGTCTCTACCTCAGCCTTAGCCTTTTGTCCCACCCACAGGCTCTGAACATTGCAACACATGTCTTGAAGCCAGGGGGCTGCTTTGTAGCCAAGGTGAGTCTCAGAGAACCTAGTGAGGGGTCAAGAGAGGTCCTTGAGGGCTGTCCTCATGTCTTCGTCTCTGCCTCCTCCCCCTACAGATCTTTCGAGGCCGGGATGTGACCCTGATCTACAGCCAGCTGCGTGTCTTTTTCTCCAGTGTAGTGTGTGCCAAGCCCAGGAGCAGCCGCAACTCCAGCATAGGTCAGTGGGGGTGGGAAGGCCAGTCAGGCAGATTCACATCTTGGGGACACATCTCGTGCGGGGCGGAGGCAACAGTCACCCCTCACTCCACCTTCCACCCACAGAGGCCTTTGCCGTATGTCGGGGTTATGACCCCCCTGCGGGCTTCCTTCCGGACCTGACAAAGCCCCTGCTGGACCACTCGTACGGTGAGAGCCAGAGCCCTGGGCCCCTCTCCGGGGAGACTTCTTCCCCTTTGTGGAAATTCTGTCCCAAGATGACCCTTAGCCCCACCATCTGGTAGAAATTCCACCCCTGTGTGGACCTTCATCCGAGTCCACTAAGGGTTACTCTCAGGCCCGCTGAACAGTCTGTCCCTAGTCCTGCCCCAGTGGAGATTCCACCCACCTCCGATTCTAGCACAGGAAGACTCAGTCATGCCCGCAGGTGGATACTGCACACCTGCGTGGGGATTTTGCCCCGAGAAAGTCATTAGCCTGGTCCGTGATGAGAAAAGGCACAGAGCCTGCTCCTAACGTACGCACGCTTGAGTGAGACAGGCAGCATGTGATAGAATGGCAGGTGGACGCAAGTGCAGTGTGAGGAAAGCAGGGGAAAGTGATATTCTAGAACAGGTGATCATGGAGGGCCTCCCTGAGGAGGTGATCTGAATCAAATGAAGGATTTGCCAGTGGAGGGGTGTGAGAGTAGCTAGTAGATAGGTTGGGAGGACTCCATACTCTTGCTGCAGCCCAAGTCCCAACTGGTCCCAGGCATCCCAGCCCTGTCCTGTCTTATTTCTCCTGCTTGTCAGATCCAGATTTCAACCAATTGGATGGTCCCACTCGCATCATTGTGCCATTTGTCACCTGTGGGGACCTGAGCTCCTATGATTCAGACCGCAGTTACCCGCTAGATGTGAGTGCCTGACCAACAGTAGGTGAACGAGGGGCTCCGTCTTAGGTTCCCAGGTCCTCACCATCCCCCACCATGTGTCCCTGCAGCTGGAGGACGGCTCAGAGTACAAGTACACTCCCCCCACGCAGCCCCCCATCTCGCCACCATACCAGGAGGCCTGCACGTTGAAGAAGAAAGGGCGGCTGGCCAAGGAGATCCGCCCCCAGGACTGCCCTATCACCACAGTGAACATGATGCCCCAGCCCCTGGCTGCTGCCCAGCACCGCACCCTGCTGCCCTCTGAGGTCTGGAAGCGTGTGGCCTTAACCCACAGTAACCCCCCCTACCTTTTTAGTGCACCTCTTTGGGTAAGACCAAGTCTGATGAATAGAAAAGCTTAGGCAAGTATCTGAGTCCTTTTTCTTTTTCTTGGGTAGGTGGAAGACAATGAAATGAATTGTTCGCCTTAATACATTCAGGTAAATTTGCCTTTTTATCTAAGAGTTTGAGTGAAGGGAACCTTCAAGAAAAAGCTCAGTAAAATTTCACCTTTGAACTTTTTACCTCAAATGATAAGATTTTAGTCAGCCAGCCTTTATGAAGTACCTGATGCTGTGTGCCAGGAACTGCTTTAAGCATTTTACATATCGAGGCATTTAGTAAACATTTATTAAGCATATACTGTGTGCTGGGCATTGTTCCAGGTTGGGAGATAGAGCAGGGAACAAAACAGGTAAAAATCCTGGCCCTTGTGAATCTTCTTGGTTGGAAAAGAGGTAATAAACAAAAGCAGCTTATGGGTGCAGGAGTTTCTATACACACATATACATGGACACACACACACACGCATGTATCCGTACACATTTATAGCTTGCATTTCATTATGGCTTAAATTGTAACATTGTATATATACACAGGTGCATTACACACACACACACACACACACAAAGATAATGTGGGATATGAAAATTTTTTTCACTTAAAAAATGTTTGGGGGGGCACCTGGATGGTTCAGTCAGTTAATCATCCAACTTCAGCTCAGGTCATGATCTTGCAGTTGGTGAGTTTGAGCCCGCGTTGGGCTCTGTGCTGACAGCCCAGAGCCTGGATCCTGCTTCAGATTCTGTGTCTCCCTCTCTCTCTCCATCCCCTGCTCATGCTCTGTATCTCTCTCTCAAAAAATAAATAAAAATTATTTAAAATTTTTTATTTAAATGTTTTGAGTTTGTTTATTTTGAGAGGATGAGCAGGGGAGGGGCAGAGAGAGGACGAGAGAGAATCCCAAGCAGGCTCCATGCTGTCAGCAAAGAGCCTGACATGGGGCTTGATTGAGTCAGATGCAACTGAGCAACCCAGGCACCCCTGAATACGTTTTTCAATAAGGTAGGGTAAATAGAATCAGGAATTCTAGGAGTGCCAGTTTGCAGTTTTTAAAAGGGTTGCCACAGAAGGGCTCGTCGAGCAAAGACCTGAAGGAGATGGGGGAGGGGATCAGTGTGTTTAGGGGAGGAGCATTCCACGGAGAGGAAATAGCAAATGTAAAGACCCTGAGGGGGGACCGTACCTGGTGTCTAAGGGAGCAGTGAGGGGCCAGTTTGCCTGTAGCAGAGTGGGCTGAACCTGTCTGTGCTGGAGGACGTCTCCTTCTCGGGAAGTCACGTTAGAGGAAGTCCCTTTCTGACAGTGACTTGGTTTTTTAGACCAAGTATTCCATTAGAAAAAGAAATGAGGGGCACCTGGGTGGCTCAGTCAGCTAAGCAGCTGACTCCTGATTTCAGCTCAGGTCATGATCTTGTGGTTCATGAATCCGAGCCCCACATCAGGCTCTGTGCTCACATCTCAAAGCCTAGAGACTTCTTCGGCTTCTGTGTCTCCCTATCTCTCTGCCCCTCCCCCGCTTGTACACTCGCATGCTCTCTAAAAAATAAATAAAACATTTAAAAATATTTTTTTAATTCCTCTAAATCAATAGTGAAAAGAAAATAGCTAACAAGCACATGAAAAGCTGTCTCTCAGGGAAATGCAAGCTAAAACTAAGATGCTTGACAATGCTTAGGGTCTGGAAGAACACGCAACAACGGGAACCCTCATATATACCAATGGCACCATAAAATGGTTTGGCCACCATGGAAAATTGTTAGGCATTGTCTAAAGCCGCAAGTGTGCTGGTTCCACTCCTGAGAAATAAGTACTAGAATTCCTAGCAGGCACTATTTGTACCCCCAGACCAGACAGAGCCCAAACATCCATTGACTGTAGAATGGATCATTAAATCATGGTATATTGAGAGGCACGTGGGTGGCTCAGTCTGTTAAGTGTCTGACTTCAGTTTGGGTCATGATCTCGCAGTCCGTGGGTTCGAGCACCGCATCAGGCTCTGTGCTGACAGCTTGGAGCCTGAGCTTGCTTTAGATTTTCTCTCTCTCTTCTCACTGCTTGATGGGACCAAGTAGCTCAAAAATCTGCTGGAGCCAAACTTATATTTTTACAAGTCCAATTATTTTAGGGGAGCCTGGGTGGCTCAGTCAGTTGAGTGTCCGACTTCGGCTCAGGTCATGATCTAGCGGTTTGAGTTGGAGCCCAATATTGGGCTCTGTGCTGACAGCTCGGAGCCTGGAGCCTGCTTTGGATTCTGTGTCTCCCTGTATCTCTGTCCCTTCCCTGCTCACACTCTGTCTCTCTCAAAAATAAATAAGCAGTAAAAAATTCAATCATGGTATACTCACAGCAATAAGAATGAACATCCTACAGTTACAAAAAAAAAATAACACCTTGTCACTCATTAAACTGAACATATATAAAACATATTTTGTGCATTTGTATGTTAAGGTTCACACTAGAAGTGGGGGGAGGGGAATCACAAAACTGTTAGTACCTGCATTAACGATGATTACAGTAGAAGTAAGTGGGAAATATACTTTTTAAAACTTTCTTTCTCCTTGATTTTAGTTACCTGGCAACTTGATACAACTTGGAAGCTGTTTGCTGTCAGGAAAACGAGAACTTGCGTTGATGAACTTTTCAAAAACGTCATCGAGTCCTGAACATCCGAGTGGGAACCTACAACCACCACCACCAACAGAGCAAGGAAGGAAACCTCACAGAATGCCTGTCTGCACTGCAGAGGAGACTCTCGAGCGAGGTCTTGCCTCCTCTCTGACTCTTTCCAGGGGCGTCCTGATTCTGTCCAGAATTTACCCCCAAAGCAGGGGTTCTTAACCTGGATAGAAATCAGAGGTATCTGTGAACATAACAGAGGAAAATATTACATCCTTATTTTCACTAATCATTGAACTGAAATGTCACTTTACCCCCAAATACAAATTCTGGCAACAACTCACAATAGTAACAGCAGTGCCTGTTACCTTCCCACCAGTACAAACCAGTTCCTTTTTAATGTTCCGGGTTTTGCAGGCACCTTGAAATCCTCTTCACGTTTGTCACTACTTTGAATTATAGATCTTATAATTTGAAGTGCTAATAAAAAGTCAATATATTACTGTATCCCAGTATTTTTATTTTAATATATGTGGTGACATTTTTCTCATTGAGATATAATTGACATAATAATATTATATAAAAGCATACAGCCAAATTCGATAGATACCTAGCACTAAGTTTAGTTAACGTGTATCACCTCACAGTTACAAATTATTTTCTTGTGATAGGAAATTTTAAGATCTACCTTCTTAGAACCTTTCACATATACAATATTGATCATTATAGTCACTATGCAGTACATGACATCCCTGAACTTACATGTATAACTCCCAAGTTTGTACCTTTTTTGACTACCTGCACCCATCTTACCCTCTGTCCCTGGCGCCCACTGATTTGTTGTTTCTTTGAGTTTGGTTTTTTAGATTCCACATATAAGTGAGCTCTTCACTTCCCAGTATTTGTCTATCTCTGACTTACTTAACTTAGCACAATGCCCTCAAGGTCCATCTGTGTTCTAACAAATGGCAGGATTTCTTTCCTTTTTATGGCTAGATAATATTCCATTGTACATATAAATACATACACCACACTTCCTTTATCCATTCACCTGTCTGCCAACACCTAGGTTGTTTCCATATCTTGGCTATAAGATCCCCTATTAATGATGTCAGAAAGGGGACACCTAGGTGACTCAGTCTGTTAAGCGTCCGACTTTGGCTGAGGTCACGATCTCATGGTTCATGGGTTTGAGCCCCACGTCAGGCTGTCTGCTGTCAGCACTGAACCTGCTTCAGATCCTGTCTCCCTCTCTCTCTGCCTCTACCCCACTCACTCTCTGCCTCAAAAGTAAATTAACAACAACAAAAACGATGTCAGAAAACCTTGACTGCAGTGCTGAGTTTCTACAATTCAGCAAACAGGAGCTGATAAGCTTACCAGCTACATAGACAGAACCAGTTTCTGCCTGTATCTTTACTACCGTGTCCTCAGAAACACATATTCTGTCTACACCTCAGTTCAGAGGCATCAGGACTACCCACATCCCAGTCAACCCTAGATGTTTCTGTGTGACCCTATGGGTGTCCATTCTGAGTCTGTAATGCCGGATGTCAATGGTGGGGAGGCACGCTATGGAATGTTAACCCAGGACTGTTCTCACCCAAGCAGTGTAACCCCACAAGTGTATGACAAAAGTGTCCTCACAACAGCCTATGTGACCACAGGAGTATTCACACCCATCACCACAGAAATTCAACATGTCAACACCAGAATCTGAGGACCCAGGAGTGCACACCCGTCCCCATTGCCCCAAGAGTATCCTTCCAAATCTCCAGGAGTATAGGGACACCTGGGTGACTCAGTTGGTTAAGCATCCAACTTTGGCTCGAGTCATGATCTCACGGTTCGTGGGTTCGAGTCCTGCATCCGGCTCTGTGCTGACGGCTCAGAGCCTGAAGCCTGCTTCAGATTCTGTGTCTCCCTCTCTCTCTCTGCCCCTCCCCTGCTCGCACTCTGTCTCTTTCACTCTCCCAAAAATAAATAAACGTTTAAAAAATTAAATCTCCAGGAGTAGAAACACACCAGCCTTTGAGACCTGGCGAGTATCTGCATCTCAAGCTCTGTGTCCCTACTTGTGTCCACCCCCATCCGTGTGACACCCAACACATACACACGCAAGTCCCTGTGATGGGAGCAATGCCCAGTCCCCAGACTCTGTGACCCAGCGACGACCACACCCCTGAGTGTGGGGCCCAGGAAGGACCCGGCCTGACCCAGGCCCAGTCTCTGACTTCGAGAGCACCCTGTCTGGCGGTGAGTGTGGATACCCTAGGCTTTATGCCCCCAGGGCTGTCAACACCCCTCTATGTGACCCTAGAATTTTCCACGCCAAAGCCAGTTTCTCCACAGAGGTATGTGTACCCCATACCGTGTGTCCCCAGCTGAGCACTTAACTTAGTCTGAGTAACTCCTGGAGTACTTCCACCCCGGTCTGTGATGACACTTTATTTTCCAGTCTGTGACCCTAGGCTTTCCACAACCCAGTCTGTGTTGCCCCAGAAGGGCACACACCCCAGTGTGACCACTAGTTTGTCAGTTCCTTGCATTGTGTGACAGCTATGGGTGTCCATTCCCCAGTCTATGTGACCTCAGGGGTTACCACACCTCAGTCATTGTCACCCCAGGGGCGTCCACAACACAGTTCCTGTCACCACAGGAGCATATGCACTCCAGTCCATGTGATTCCTGGAGTATTCAGAAACAGTCTCTGTGACCCTCTCAGTGTCCAGATCCCAGAGCTTGTGACCACAGAGCTGTGAAAACTCCAGTCTATTTGACCACAGACGTGCTCACCGCCGAGTATGTCAGTCCAAAGTAGTGCCCACACCCCAGTGACCTCACTGATGGCCGTATGTCAGCCTTTGTCACCACAGGAGTGTCCCCCTCCCCCCCCAACCGCATGTGATTCCGGGAATCTCTAGAACCCGATGCGTGTCCTCAGAAACATAGCCCTCATCTGTGTTACTGCAGAATTGTCCACACCCCAGTCTGTCACCATGGGCTTTCTGCCTCCCAGTCAGTGTCCCCTAGGAGGGGTCATT
This sequence comes from Helogale parvula, assembly GCA_004023845.1. Classification (NCBI taxonomy): domain Eukaryota; kingdom Metazoa; phylum Chordata; class Mammalia; order Carnivora; family Herpestidae; genus Helogale; species Helogale parvula. The sequence continues at coordinate 7,184 of PJEM01011474.1, read as the reverse complement.
CCCCAGACCCTGAAATGCCAGAGGTGTCTATACCCCAGTCTGTATCACCACAGGAGGGCCCACAGCCAGCCTGTTTCTCTGAAAGTCTCCACACAATAGCCTATCTGTGTAACCCCAGGATGATCAACTTTCTGTGTCACCACAAGAGTAGCCACCACCCAGTCTTCATGTCCCCAGGGTGGCATGCCCTTAGCTGTGTGACTCCCCAGGGTTTTTACACCATAGGCTGTATGATCAAAGAAGTCTCCATGCTCCAAACTCTGACACCGGGGAGTCACACCCTGGTCTACAATTCCAGGATAGTTTCCACACCTCGGTCTCTGTGGTTCCAAATTCATTCATGATACAGTCTGTGTGGCCACAGGAGTGTCCATTTCCCAGTCTGTGTGACGCTGTGAGTAGCCAAACTCCAGTCTGTATGATTCCAGGAGTGTCCACATCCCAATCAATGTGAGCAAGGGGGTCTCTACACCCCCAGCACATGGAACCACAGACATGTTCTCTTCCTTGTCTCTGACCACAGATGAGTCCTGGCTGTGTCCACATCCCAGTGCTGACTATGGAAACATCCATCCACAGTCCAGCCGTGTGACCCAGGACTGTCTACCCCACTCAATGTGAATCCAAAAGTGGCAACAGCTTTGCCTTGTGTGACCATGGGTGTTTCCACCACGAGTGTGTGCATGCCAAACTGTGATCACAGAGGTGGCCACACTCCAGTCTGGGGGACCCCACAGGTGTCTGCAGCTCAGCCTGTGATGTTTCAGGAGTAGTTTTGCCCCAGTCCAGCCACTTCAAGAGTGTCTGCCCCCCAGTCTCCATGACCTGAGTGTGTCCACACCTAAGTTTCTGTGACAGAAGCTATGCTCAATCCTGAGTGTATTTGACCCCAGTGTTGTCCAAACTGCACAGTGTTCGGTACCATGTTGTCCACACTCCAGTCTGTGTGGCCTCATGAAGGTGTGCTCCCTTCAGGACGACCACAGGCATATGAAATTCCTCCCACCAGGATGACCAGCCTGTAATGACTGGTGGGTCCACACTCCAGTCTAGGTGGCCCAGGGAGGACACCCTGCTATCTGGTTGACCAAAGAAGTCTCCACATCCCAGTATCTAACCACAGAGGTCACAGTCTCCCATTCAGTGTGACCAGAGGAGTACCCACACAAAATTCTGTGTGACCACAGGGGTGTCCACCCTCATCTGTGTGTCTCGAGAGGCATCTCTGCCGCAGTTGGTGTGATCCCAGCAGAGTCCACATCACAAGCTGTGTGACCACAAGAGTGTCCATGGCCGAGCCTATGATAATCCAGGAGTATCTGTGCCACAACCATTTGACCACAGTAGCATCTACTTCCCAGTTCATGCATCTTCAGCAATGTCCTTGTCCTAGTCTGTGACCCCAGGCATCTCTAGACCCCAGAATTTTTTTAATGTTTATTTACTTTCAGAGGGGGGGCAGAGAGAGAGGGAGACAGAGGATCTGAAGCAGTTCTGCACTGACAGCAGAGAGCCTGGTGTGGGGCTAGAACTCACAAACCATAAGATCATGAGCTGAGCAGAAGTCGGTCATCCAAACAACTGAGCCACCCAAGGCACCCCCAGACCACAGAGTTTGTGACTGTGTCCAAATCTGAGCCTGTGTGAAACCAGAAGATACCAGATCATAGTCCGTGTGACCCCAGGAGTGTCCACACCCCAAACGAGGTGACCTGAGAGGTGTCCAAACTCATCAGTGTGACGCCAGTGTTGTTCACATGCCAGTGTGCACGACACCAAAAGTGTTCACATACCAATCCCTAGACTCTAAGAGAACACATCTCAGTCTGTGACACTTCAGGAGTGGCCACACCCCCTTCTGTGTGACTTTAGCCATGTACGCGTCCCAGTCTGGGTGACCCCTAAAGCCTCCACATCCTAATGTGTGACCCCAGGCAGGACCAAACCTAGTCTCTGTGACCCTGGGAGGTCCACGCTCCATTCAGTATGTCCCCAAGGTTGTCTACACCCAAAGCTAGTGACTTCATGAGTGTCTACACCCCCATCTGTTTGATCATGGGAGGATCCACCCCCCAGACTGTGTGACCCTGAGAGGATCCATACACAAATCAGTGTGACCCCAGAAGGAGTTATGTCTGGAGAAAGAGTGATCCAAACAAAGGGGAAATCCCGTGCAAAGGCCCTGAGGTGGGAGCATTCTAGGTATATTTGAGAAACAGAGAGGAGACCAGTGTGGAGGGAGCAGAGTAAGCACAGGGGCCAGTGGCAGGAGGCGAAGTCGAAGAGATGACAAGGGCCTGGTCCTGGAGAGCATTGCAGGCCACAAAAAGGACTTAGGTTTTTTCTCTGAGAGATGGAAACACAGCAAAGATCTAAGCAAAGGGGAGCTGAAGGATGACTTGGGTTGTAAAGAAGTGTCTGGCTGCTGTGAGGACAGACTGAAGCCCCCGAATCAGATCAGAGATGAGGCTGATCTCTGGAGGGCAGTGGCCCCAGGGGCCAGCTCCATAACCACTTGACAGGTTTCCCTAGGTTTTTATAGAGTTCCAGCCCTCCTCCTGTCCTCCAGAAATGGGAAAGCCATGGGGATTGAGTGCAGATGACCTCAGTGTGGGACCTTAGACCGGCCCTGCCTGTCCCCAGGTCCTGGGTTTCCCCGTTGGCAGATGAGTGTAAATCATTCCTGCGCTGCCAGTCTCTTCTGTGAATCTCTACTTGCCAATTATCTCCAACCACACCACCCTCCTTGATGGTCCTCAAATACACCAAGCATTATTCCCACCTCAGGGCCTTTGCACCTGTCATTGCCTCTGTGCCTGGACACTCTTTCCAAGATATATATGTAGTTTACAGTTACAGAGCTGCCCCTTCATTTTCTTCTTTTCTCTGCTTAAAGGTCATCTCAGGAAGCCTTCCCTGACTATCCAGATCAGCACCCCATCCCTCTCTACCCCCGTATCCTGCCTTGTTTCCTTCATAGCACTTAGCACTTCCTAATAATATACATTTACTTGTTGAGTCAGCCAGGGCCCTGAATGTGGCCACCAGGGAGGTGGGGTACACAGGGTGCACAGGTGGAATTTTGAAGGGACAATTTACCGAGGTGCAAGGAGGGTTCAAGAAACCAATCACGCTGCTGAGCTGCCCCCGGACTAGCAGTGGAGGGCTGCAGTGACTAGGCTTGAGGACTAGGCCAGTGGGCTAGGCTTGAGAGGGGCAGGGAAGGAATCAGTGTTCCTGAACCCTTGGGGGGGCTGGACCCCAGCACCGACTGGTGAGCACCTGGCTTTCTGTGTCCTCTCACTGCCCAGTTACCTGCCAGGGCCTCTCAGGCCAGCTCGGCTGGAAGCCAGATGTGGAAGAGTCCAGCTGATGAAGTTCACACAATCAACCTCTTGGGACACAGAACAAGGGAAGGAGGGAGAACAGGAAAAACAGAATATCCAGAGTCTGAATTTAGTGTTTTCCATTGTCTATCAAATAATACCAAGTATGGGAAGTCCCTGAAGGACAGGGTTTTGGATCTGTTGGCTTCCCTTCTGTGTTTTTAGTACCTAGAGCTGCACTCAACACATAGGAGGTTCTTTTTTTAATTTTTTTTTTACTATTTTTAAAATTCTTTCATGTTTATTTATTTTTCAGAGAGACAGAGAGTGAGTGGGGTAGAGGAGAAAGAAAGCGAGACATAGAATCTGAAGCAGACTCCAGGCTCTGAGCCGTCAGCACAGAGCCCAATGCAGGGCTCAAACTCATGAACGGTGAGATCATGACCTGAGCCAAAGTTGGCCTCTCAACCAACTGAGCCATACATGTGCCCCATTAAAAAAAAAAAACGAATGTTTATTTTTGAGAGAGAGAGAACAGGAGAGGGTCAGAGAAAGAGAGAGAGGATCCAAGCAGGGTCCTCACTGTCAGCACAGAGCCCGATGAGGGGCTCGAACACATGAACCATGAGGTCATGACCTGAGTGGAAATTGGACGCCTAACCAACTGAGCCACCCTGGTGCCCCCATAGTAGATTCTTAATAAACATTCATTGAAAGAATAAATGACATAAAATAATACATATAAAAGTACAACGCGAAAGCAAAAGGATAAACCCCAGACGGGGAGAAAATATTTTCAAAATGCAGTATTTGGGAAAGGACCAGTATCCAGAATATATAAAGAATTCCCACAGTTGTGTAAATCATTATGACCACTGTAGAAGACAGTATGGAGTTTCCTCAAAAAATGAAAAATAGAAATACCATACACTGTAGTAATACTACTACTGGCTCTTTATCCAAAGAAAACGAAAACATAAACTCTAAAAGACATATGCACCCCTCGGATTACTATGACATTATTTACAACAGCCAAGATATGGAAGCAGCCCAAGCGTCCATCCACATATGAATGAATAAAGATGTGATACATATACACAATGGAATATATGCAGCCATAGGAAAGAATGAGATCTTGCCACTTGTGACAACACGGATGGACCTAGAGGGTATTATGTTAAGTGGAATAAGTCGGAGATGGAAAATACCATATAATTTCACTTATATGTGGAACCATAAAACAAAACAAATCAACAATAAACACAAAGTAGAAGCAGACCCATAAATAAAGAGAACAAATGGGTTGGTCGCCAGAGGGGTGGGGGTGGGAGAAAGGGCAAAATGGGTGAAAGGGAGTGGGAGGTACAGATTTCCAGTTATGGAATGAATCACAGGGATGAGAGGCACAGCACAGGGAATATAGTCAATGGCATTATAATAGCAGTGTATGGTGACAGATGGCAGGTACCCTTGTGGTGAGCCCAGCATAACATGATCATTATATTGCACACCTGAAATTAATGTCACAATTTGTGTCAACTATATTTCAATGTAAAAAGTAAATAAGGGGTGCCTGGCTGGCTCAGTCAGTGGAGCACACAACTCTTAATCTCAGGGTCATGAGTTCAAGCCCCACATTGGGTGTGAGGCCTTCGTAATAAAGAAATAAATATATAAATAAAACATAATAAAAACAGAATTTGCAAAATTCAATAAGAAAACCAACAACCCAAGGGCGCCTGGGTGGCTCAGTGAGTTGACCATCCTACTTCGACTCAGGTCATGATCTCATGGTTTGTGAGTTCAAGTCCTGTGTCGGGCTCTGTGCTGACAGCTCAGAGCCTGAAGCCTGCTTTGGATTGTGTGTGTCTCTCTCTCTGCCCCTCCCTTGCTCATGCTCTGTCTCTCTCTCCCTCTCAAAAATAAAGAAAAACATTAAAAAAAAGAAAACCAACAACCCAATTTTTAAAATGTCCAAAGATTTGACCAGACGCTGCACCAAAGAGGAAATACACATGAAATAAACCTGTGAGAAGATGCTCTACATCATTAGATAGTAGGGAAATACAAAACAAAACTACAATGAGATACAGTGTACACTTATTAGAAGGGCTAAACTGAAAAAGGCTGACCATGCTAACTATTGGGGAAGATGAAACTCACCTACAATGCTTGTGGGAATGATAAATGGTACAGTCACTTTGCAAAAACAGTTTGGTGTCTTCTCATAAAGTGAAACATACATTTGCCACATGATCCAACAGTCCCACCCATTGGTATTTATTCAAGAGTAATGAAAACTTATGTTCACACAAACACAAAAAACTGTACACCAGTACTTACAGCAGCTCTACTTGTAATCACTCCAAACTGAAACAATCCAAATATCTTTCTTTTTTCAATTTTTTTAAAGTTTTATTTAAGTAATCTCTCCACCCAAGATGGGGCTATAACTCATGACCTGTAGATCAGGAGTCACATGATCAAGACACCTGGGAGGCTCAGTTGGTTAAGCGTAGGACTCTTGCTTTGAGCTCAGGTCATGATCTCATGGTTTTGTGAGTTTGAGCCCCGCATCGGGCTCTGGGCTGGCAGTGCAGAGCCTGCTTGGGATTCTGTCTCTCTCCCTCACTCTCTGCCCCTCCCCCACTCGTGCTGTCTCAGTCTCTCTCAAAATAATTAAATAAACTAAAAAAAAAGAGTATCATGCTCTTCTGACTCAAGCCCCCCAGATGTCCCATCAAATCTCTTTCACCTGGCAAATAAACTAACAAAGAGATACATCTTTACTTATTACTCAGCAATGAAAAAACAAACTACTGATGCATACAACATAGAGGAATGTCAAATACACTATGCTACTAAGGGAAGCCCGAATAATAAGGCTATGTACCGTGTGATTCCACTTAAACAGCATTCTGGCAAAGGCCGAACCATGGGGACAGCACACAAAGCAGGGGTTGCCAGAGGTTCAGGGCGGACGGAGGGGCTGACTTCAGCGTGGTCACACAAGGAACTGTTCTGCTCTGTGTCCCACTTGTGTCAGTCAGCTGACTGTTTTTGTTTGGCAAGCCTCAAAGAACAGTATGGTACAGAGGGGAAATTCTGCTGTATGTAAAATATACCTAAATTATGGCACCAGGGTGGCTCAGTCAGTTGAGTGACTCTTGATTTAGCTCAGGTCATGATCCCAGAGTCGTGAGATCAAGCCCCACATCGGGCTCTGCACTGAGCAGGGAACCTCCTTGGGATTACCTCTCTCTCTCGCTCTCTCTCTCTCTCTCTCTCTCTTTCTCTCTCTCTCTATCTCTATATCTCAGCACCTAGGTGGCTCAGTCAGTTAAGCGTCTGACTCTTGGTTTGGGTTCAGGTCTAGATCTTGCAGTTCATGAGTTTGAACTCCGCATCAGGCTCTGTGCTGGTGGTGAGTAGGGAAAGGGTTACATTAGGCAGGGAGAGATAAGGGACCTTAGTGAGGCAAAATGTAGCTACAAGTGGGACACTGAGAAAGGCACAGTGGCAACAGAGTTTGGGGGAAAAGAAGATGAGATAAACATATGCCCATCCCGTCCGAGCTAGTTGCCATGCGTGGAGTCTCACAAACTTTCTCACAAGGTCCCAATCAAAAGCCAGAGAGAGAAATCCCCAGCCGCTACCCAGTCAGGACCCCGGTCACTCTTGAGAGCTTTGTGCTTTCCCTCCATACACTCTATGGCTCTGCTCACTCTCTGTTGCCATCCATCCACAAGATTCACCCTTCGACTCCGTGGGACAAGGACCAGCGTCCCTCCCACCCTTTTGCAACTTTTGGTGCCGAGGCCCTGGGACCATCGAGGGGTGAGTAACAGTGGTGTCTTT